>CAAKHF010022217.1:21403-34883 GCA_901007745.1 Hippocampus kuda | reverse complement strand
AAAGGAACGGATTTTTGTCAATGGACACAAATGCAACAAGCTATATAAAGCTGTGTGTACGTTTGTGTGGGAGTGTGTGTGTGTGTATATATATATATATATATATATATATATATATGTGTGCAGGCAACATGTTGGGACCCATGCTTTTAAGTCGGGGGGGGGGTGAAGGGGAGTCAACAGTGCTCTTTATCAAAATAGTTTATTTAGGCTTTTGTCACAAAATTTGTCTCGAATGTCCCATTTGCAACCTCTCTCTCCCCCAACTACAAATATGACAAATAAACCATTGGTTTATAACTTCTGAGAAGAGCTATGAAGAAAATAAAATGCATTTTTTTTGTGTGTTAAAAAGGCATACCTCACCACAGCTGTGTAGACTTTTCTTGAGCCCCTGATGTGTGACAAACAGGGTGTCACAACAAAACTCTGGACAGACCTTTGGTTTAAGGTGGACCTATGAGCAGTGTTGTCACTTACAAGGAAACACTAAAGACTCGCAACAAATTTCAAAATTTTACAAAGGATTGGGAAGCCTTGCAGATGTCATGTCCTACTACACTGAACTTACACTCCATACAGAAAACAAACAAACAACGGGGGTGGCGGGCATGATCTGTTCATGATCTGTTGGGACAAAAATCAAAAAGAGTCCAGACAACAGCGATAGCAGATTCTAGAGAATCTCGCTATTCATCAGGCGCACAAATAATAGACTGTTTTCTTTTCTCACTCAAATATCAGAGCGACACCTTCTGTTGGTCGGTAGACAAATTAGACTTTTCTATCCCAGCATGCCTGTTGTTCCCCTCCTGCTTTTCAACGACTAGGCCAAAGAGGGCATTTGGGAGTGAAAGATGCTCTAAGACAAAACTCTTGTGGAGGCCACTTGTTCACTGACACAATGCACACATGAGCCATACATTTGTACATGTCCACTGGAGGCAGAAGAGTCAAGCAAGATTCACTGGGAATCGATCCGACCTGCGAGTGGCCTGGGTTCTGCGCACTGTGTGCTGGCGTGCCCAGCCAGCCAGCCAGCCAGCCAATAGGAGCGGGGAACGGACTCTCTTATTTGCTGGGGATCTTTGCTCTTTTCCGAGCGATGGCGTCTTCCACGGCCTTCAGTTGCTTGAGCAGCTCCTCGCGACGAGACAGGGTGTTGCTGGGTTTACTGGACGCGGCAGCTTGGGCTGTGGCGGCGAGCTTGCCAGACTGGACTCCGGGCCCTTTTCCAGATGATTTCGGGGGTGGTGACAGAGGACGCTTTCTACAAAACCAGACAAGAAATGCTTACATGATTCATGATGGTATTATTTAACCACACTCATCTGGAGATTTGAAAATTGTGTCAAATGGGTGGACGTGTTGTTTAATCATTGGGTTCTCATATATTACCGTAAGAGCGATTGATTCAGTCACTTTATGGCATGTTACTCATTGAGGCCAAACATTTGTGTGCAGAGCAAACATTCCTGCAGCTGCTGCTAACGATGACAAATGTGTGTGCATTTACCTGTGTGTGCACGCATGAATGAAGGGTTGGGGTAATTAAGAAACTGCGCTTTTGACATCATGTCATGCCAACGTCGGACAGTTCCACTATAAATTGTAAATTTCCCCAGTGTGGGACAAATAAAGGATATCTTATCTCACTAACCTGTCCCCCTGGGGGGGCATCGGCCGGGGTCCTTGGCCTCTGGGGCGATCCATTCGAGGGGAGAGTGGGGGTCGGCCAGGTATCCTCCTATCACGAGCTGAAAGAGGTTGATGAGGCCATAAGCATTGATTCTTGGCTTTTTTGGGACCACTGCTAGATTCATCAGAGATAAGAGGACAATGGAAGACCATCCAGCATTTTGGGCACTTTTCAGTCAGGAAAGACAAAAGTTTGTTTGGGGTGAGGGTGGGGGGTGTTGTGTGGTGTTGCACTCGAAGTACCGGTACCAGTACCGTGATATTTAGCCGACAAAGTAAGTCAAGTCAAGTGTATTTATAGAGCACTTTCAAACAGCCATCGCTGCATACAAAGTGCTATACATGGAGCAATGTAACATATACAATAAACAGTAAAACAAATCGGTAATAAAGACGGTAGAAAGCACCAAACAGTCAAACCAAAAACAAATCTAAGTCATGCTGAGTCGAGTCCAGTAATGCAGTATTATAATTCCCACATGGGGGGAGAAAATGCATCAAAAGTGTACTTTGTGGTTTTTCACTTTTCGATGTTCCGGTACCAATTAACCGCGAAAATCGAGGGATTATTGTATATTCAAAACATTTGTAATCTACTCGGCCTGTGTGGTTGCTTCATCTATAAAACGTAGAGGATCTTAAATAAACATTGATATCACATGCGTAGGGCATGAGACACGAGGTGCAATAAAAAAAAAAAACCCGCGCGCGCACGCACACGCACACACACGACATTTCTTATTCAGACAGAAAAACACGAATGCATTAAACGTTGAATACAAATATATTCTAAAGTTTAGAATCTAAACCTAGGATGGGTAACTTAAATGGGCCACAATTTTTATCAGCGCTAATGGAAGAACCGCACACTTCCACTAACAGATGTATGACAAAGTACGTGTAATTGTCGGCTTTCCGTTGAATCAATGTACATCGGAGTACAGTATCTATTCATCCATCCATTATCCGAGCTGCTGAAATATTTTTTTCATCATAAATTTCGCAGTGCATGTATAGAAGATTCAATTCAGTCTTCAAAGCCTTTGAACAATTAAACAAACGTACTGTGTTATTTTTTCCCCCAGTGCAAACGGCTCCTGTAGATAAAAGTTACCATTCAAGGACGGCAAAAAACTGCTGAACAGCAAACTCGCGTTAAAGGCAAGAACTAGTTTTGTTCATTTTTTTCACAGAATCTAACTCACTCAAAGTTATTATCGTATTCAGGTACTATTATTTGTCCTGCATATCATTTAAAATTCACCAAATATATTAGGCCTACTCACATTGCAGTACAGAGCAGTAGAAGACCCGGCATAAGCGCAAGTATCGAATTGAATTGAATACGTACAGCACATTTGACAATAAAGTTGTATTCAATTCAAATTCAAGTAGGCCATGTTAGCTATCTGGTGGTGAATGGTAATATTCCAACTTAAACTTATAAAGTGGATTGGGACAGGGCTGGCCCTTCCCTAGCGAAAATCTGCATGTGATTGATGACCACTATAATGCATCGATCTTTTTTTGTAATCCCCCAAATTTTTTTTGACTAAACACTGATAAAAAAATACATTTCCCATGAAAAACAGGGTTTGCTTCCAATAAAAAGCACCAAAACAGTCTTTAAAAAACAAAACAAAACTAAACAAAAAAAACATCCCTGATCGACAAAACAGTGTGGACTACACAAGCTGTCAAAGCTGACACCTATCAAGAAGAATTCCAAAAACCTGCATCGAAGACTAAATTGTCAGTACGTGTGAAGGTTTGTCTATTTGCGCCCTGCGATTTGCAGTTGACGAGTTAAAGGTGTACAATGCCTCTTTCTCAACGACAACTGGGATAGGCTGCAGCATGCCCGCAACTTGAGAGAGAATAAGCGGTTGGGAGAATGGACGGCACTTGTTTTGAAAGTCACTTGTGTAACAATAAATAGTTAAAAATCCCCGCGCCTTCATCCTCCATTCGACAGTTGTTCCCAGTACAGTTTTGGTGGTTGAGAAAATGTCAAACGGTAAATGTTCAATGATATTTTATCCTGCCAAAGGTGGATATAAGAAACAATAAATCTATTGGTGCCATAAAAGTTTTTGCACAGTACCGGATATAATTAGAAATATCTAGTGTGTTAAAAAAAAAAAGTGTTGTTTTCCATTCTGTATTATATCAAAATGATTCCAATGATGATCCGTATAATAATTGTTTGAATTAATACGAATAAAAAGAAAAGTCGTCAGGCTGTAAGCTATTATTCCGCTGCTTTTTTTTATTTTTTACTGCTGATTTAAGCTGTTGTGTAGTATGAAAGTCAATACTTTGGTATCAAGACTACAAGTAGTCTTGGGCTCCCTTTGCAGTCTGCCTCTACATTTGCAAGTATGGTAGCACTATTTGTGTCAACCCAAAAGGAAGGGTGCAATAATGTGGAGCAGTTCAGATCAGTTGTTTTGGTGGCGTAGTGAAATGTGCATTAGGACGTTTCTCACCTCTGTCAGGAGACATGGCCATTCTCTTGCTGAGGGGGGAACCAGGCCGGTCTTTGTCTGAGGGGAGATAGCGCTTTCTGTTTCCCCTATCACCACCTTGCTGCTGGGGAAAAAAAAAACAAAAACAAAAAACCCCGTCAATTTACGCGTTAAAAACAACAACAAAAAACCCAGTTGCACCTTTACTTACATGTTTGACTTGTACCAAGCTCGTAAACCAATTTACAAGTACAATTGTGTGTCTTTTTGCGAATGATGCCAGGAGGCCGGTGTCAGTTGCGCTAGAGAGTGTGAGCGTCTTGTCCATGCCCCTTGCAAATCTTTTCATTTTCGTTTGACTGTGCGCGCTGTTCAATAAATGAGTCAAAGGGGACAGATGACTGTAGCACTACTGCCCAAAAACACACACACATTTTACGGGGGATCTGAAGCTGCCTGCACCCAGAAAACCAAGTTGTGGCACTCATAAATCATGGCACTACGGTATATTGAGGGATGTATACTGTACCGTATTTTCCGCACTATAAGGAGCTTCGGAGTATCAAGCGCACCCTTCAATGAATGGCCTATTTTAAAACTGTTTTAATATATACGGCGCACCGCATTATAAGGCACATAGAATAGAAGCTGCAGTAGTGGCTGAGGTTGCATTATGCATCCACTAGATGGCGCTATGCTAAAGAGAATACAATATAATCCAGCTTTATTTATATAGCGCTTTCACAACTGCTGCAGCTGTAACAAAACACTTTACAGAACATTTAAAATACTATGTCGAAGAAATCAGAATATTGATCCAAATGGAGCTCCCAGAAGAAGTAGCATGAAGCACGACACGTAGTCCATAAAAATAGTGTTGTTAAGGAATTATTCCTCTCTTTTAGTTGGATCTGAAAGAATCAAAGACTGTAGAACATTGTTGAGGAATTTCGCCTTGCTATGAGTACTATTGATACTTGTCTCTTTCCTGAACATCTGTTAAAACAAAGAATGTAGTGTTAAGTTTAGATCCTATTCCCCCTTCAGTGATTAACAGCCCCCAAGTGTCTTCTTCTGGTCTCCCATCTCTGCTCAGTCCCTCAAGGCTGTCAAGTATATTGGGCTTTATGCACAGCAGGAGGATGTCTGGATTTTGTCAACATGCCAAGATCGAACTGCATTGACCTTTCTTTGTTTCTGATTTTTACATAAGGGGAAGGATTGCCCGCCCCTCATGAACATACTACGCCTATATAAACGTGAGACTGTATTTTTTCGGGGCTTCCTGACGAGATCTGAAACTCTCAGAAGCCCGAATCGATTCGTGTTGCGATAAACTGAAGAAAAGACGACGTGGTGTTGGCTCTTCTTCCACCTTACAGAGAAATAAAAGAACCTGTGTCCAAGGAGGGCCATAAGGATATGGACAACTCCCCTCCTCTACAAGTGTTTATATCCCTAGGCAAACTGTGAGAACTGGTCACAAACACGGACATGAAACATATAAATACAAATGGCATTACAAAACAATAAATGAAAGAATTAAGTTATGAAGACAATTGATTCAATAAACAGGCACAGATACCTCATGGGCTCACATCCACAATGGGCTAAATATCCCCTAGAAGTCTTGCTTGTCTCCATCGTCTTTCGTGAAGTCAGTAGTTAACTATGCTTTTGGTTTTATCTTCGTTTCATAATGGCTGCGCAGGGTTCACAAAGTAGCTGTCTGTTTGTTTGTTTCAGTGTGTGTTGGCAAATGCACATGCCAATTAGTGTCAGGCAGAACTTTTTTAGGTTACAATTACTTCCTGCAAATAATCAGCACTAGATGGCATAGGAACACTCAATGGGGAATGGAAGACTCTTAACACCATATCTAAGGCGCATCTGCTTTTGGGAAAATTGAATACTTTTAGGTGCGCCTTATAGTGTGCGGAAAATACAGTATATTAAAGCCTGGACTCTGACCCAAAATGTCAATTCCTGTTTACATGACTGAATGATGTTTGAATCAATTCACGTCATGTGCTTTTCAGGGGGGGGGGAGAGAACATGTCATAGTCCAATAGATGTCCAATCCAATTTGATTAAAATGGGAAATGGAGTGCAGTTATATAACACTATCTACAAACAGGTGTCAAAGTGCAGTCCTTGAGGGCCGGTGCCCTGCATGTTTTCCATCTCTCCATGCTACAACACACTGATCCAAATGATCAGCTCATCAGCAAGCTCTAAAGCCTGATAATGATCCTGATCATTTGAATCAGGTGTGTTGCAGCAGAGAGGGACGGCAAACATGCAGGACACCGGCCCTCAAGGACTGCACTTTGACACCTGTGATACATCATAGGGTGGGGGTGCACAAAGAGCTTCAGAGAGCCTCACATTCACTTTTGCAAACTTAATCTAGTGACGTATCAAGTGCAGCGCTAAGCAACCAATCAGTAAGGTGTTGGCTGCCTGCCGCCGTTTTAACTCTTAAAAATGTCCCCCCCCCAAAAAAAACAACAACTACGTTTTACTTTGAAAGGGCTTCCCACTCCGCATTGTGGTCTAATTTAAAATCCAGGTTATTTGTTGCGCCTAGTGGTGTCGTACAAAAAAAAAAATCCTGAATTTATTAACAAGTTGAGGAGCATGACGGTGTAAGATAGAGGTTAACGACGCAGATGTTGATACACTGTCGAGATGGGCTTCATTGACCGTACTACTTAACAGTTTATTTA
The DNA here is from genome assembly GCA_901007745.1 of Hippocampus kuda. Classification (NCBI taxonomy): domain Eukaryota; kingdom Metazoa; phylum Chordata; class Actinopteri; order Syngnathiformes; family Syngnathidae; genus Hippocampus; species Hippocampus kuda. The sequence continues at coordinate 27,988 of CAAKHF010022217.1, read as the reverse complement.
AAGCTCAATAGCTATTCCAACACATGTGCATCCACAATAGTGGTTTGAATTTGATTAATTGTTCAACCCTTAACTCATTCACTCCCAAAGATGTTTTTAAACGTCTTTTCAGACTTGGTCCAGAATTGGCTGGCACTGAATGCGTTCATAAGATGGGTAATTACCTTATTGAGAAGGGTGAGTTTGATGTCTTTATGGGAACTGGGACCACCATAGTTTCCAGGTGGGGGCATATTTCCAGCAGGGTGGTGTGCAGGGTGACCACCCCTGTTTCCGGGGACTGGTCTGGACATGGGGTGGCCTCCTCTGGGTGGGCCGCCAGATGGGTTCATCTTCCTGCGATCCTCCCTTAAGGGTTCGTCTTTTTTCACCACCCTCTCTATGATAACGGACCACATGAGGAAAACTTCTGTATGGGCTGATTCTACACCAAATTGCCCACAGTCCGAAGAACTATGCATTCCATTCCACACTGACCCCTGTTCTTGTCTCTGTTCTGTGGAGGTCGATCCCGAGGGGGGACCACTCGCTCTTTCCGTGGGTGCCCTGGCGTAGGTGAGCGAGTGCTGGCTGAAGACACAGGGCTAGCCAGGTCAGCATACATGTCGTCCGAGTCTGCGCTACGCATGGAACTACTGCCCGATGAACCCGATGATACCGAAGACACACTGCTCACACTCAAAGACCTGTGGCAGGGGAAAGCGATAAAGCGATTGCATCAGTTATGTGGAAAGGAACAAGCATTCACACATTGCGCAACATTGCCATCAGCATGTCCACGCACGAACGTGTCAGGTTCATTACTTGACAGAAGGCGCCCACTTTGCCGGCACACACAAAGGCACTTCCCTTAACACACAATATATCGGAAAAATTCATACCTGGACTTCCTGAAAGGTTTCCCAAGGTCAAGCATGTGGAAACAAGAGAGATTTTTTTTAAATTAATGTTTACAGTATGTGTAACTGTAAAAGGGTGGTTCTACAGTAGTTAAAAATACAGGAGGTGAATCACTTACTCGGCACTTGTATTTCCACCTAAGACTGCTAAAACTTGACTTTAAAAATGTTCTTGTAAACACAGTTTGTCCTCTTGAACAGATTTGTCTTTTCTCATCGCATTGAGAACTGGTTGACCAGGACAACGGATTTAGTTCAATGTGAAAGGTTCGACTACACACTCAAACCATCCAATTGAACAACAGTCTCGATTGCTCCTGTCATAGGTGGATGCTCAGGTCACAATTTCGCAACACGATGAAATAAGATTCTAACACATCTCAAATTAAATTAAAATCCATGTCAAAATTATCATCAATTCAATTGAAATAGAAAGAATAAATGAAACTACATTTGTGGGAGTTATTAAAGATGAAAAATTATGTTAGAAATCACAAATAGAAAATGTTAAAAGAGAAATCTAAAACTGTAGGTATCTGGTAAAACGCCAAGGATCTCCGAAATAAGGCATCGTTTTATACATTATATTGCTCATTATTGCCGTCATATCTGATAATACTGGAATACTTGCAAAACAAATACTCTGTCTCAAATTCAAACTACAAGAAAGAGCTACACGAATTATTAACCATGCAAATTATATAGAACAAATTAATTATATATCAAATTAAACATTTAAATTCTAGGATTTAGTAAATCAAAACAGCACAAATAATGTACAAAGCACACAATAACCAACTTATTAGTGTAAAGGGGTACAATAACAAACATTTGTTTCTGTGAAAAATGTTAATTTATGGAACAATTATGAAATACAATTCAAAAGTAGTGTCTCAACAGAGGTTTAAAAATATAGTATCATAAAAATATATCAATCGTGTATTGATGTGACTAACTGCACTGAATCTGTTATTCTCGGGTCTTTATGTTTTAGTTTTAGAATAAGATGATCTATATATGTGTTTAAAGAGGTGTGCCTGTTCATATTTTCCTTTTGTTTTTATTTCTTTCTGTTGTGTAAAAATTGATTAATGGGTCGACACGTCACACTCAGGGAATTATTTGACCATATGTAAATAGAAGTGGTTTTTTTTGGGGGGCGCCTGGGGGGGTTGGTTTGGAATATATATTGGTCCATATTTATGACTAAACCTATTTGTTTATTAAAATGACAACATAATTTTCAATAATTTATAGAGAACAAGAGGGAGGACTAGATACGTTTTTCCGACTTATTCCTACTCCCTTTGAGCATACATACCGGACTGAAGCATGATACGAATTGAGATTTTTCTTTGATTTTGTTTTTGTCTTTCACGTTGGGTTTATATGTTCAATCAATCAATGATTTCTCATCAAGCCGTCCCACAATGTTTCCATTTTCTGACGTGACTTGCCACCTAGCTCAATTGATTCCAACGTTTTTCCAATGTGGATCTCATTGTGCGTAAACCAAGCAACATCATCACATTAAAGCTTAACTGAATGAAAGTTATTGCAGTTCGATTGCTTAACTGTGTTAAACTGGGTACCTAATCATAAATACCACCACTACTACTACTAGTAACAGAAAAAACCAAACAAACAAACAAAAAAAAAAAAAACATCCATTTTTGTGGACAATTATATACATGCAACAAAAAAGTGTTGACGTACTTGGATTTTTTGGATCCAGAACGTGAATGTGACAGGGAGTTTGAAGAGGATCTGGACCGAGAGCTTGAACCAGAGTAACTACTGCCACTTCCACTAACACTCCCACTTACAGTCCGCCTAAAAGAAGAGAAGCAACCATAGACGAAAGAAGTGACAACACAGCGTAAATAGGCTTGCTTTAAAAAGAATAAATGACCAATTATCAGATAACGAAAGGATACAGTACCACTAAATCTTGAATTATCCATTTTATGACTGAATAATTTGTAACTCCATGGAATTGACAAACAATGGCGCCTTCCGCCTTTGTAAAAATCAAATGACAACCTCCTGATGACACATAACACTAAGCGCAAGGGCCACTTCTGTCTGAGAACGTCCCGTTTGAACCATCAGAATGGCAACGTACTGTTGCTCCATTGTTAAGTTTCTTGGTCTCATGATGTCAAAATGTGAACCGCACGATGAGGTCGATACCAGCTCTAATTGAACCAGGACATTTATTGGTCGATGTAGTTAATTTTGCGGTTAAGCTCCTCGTTAGAAGAAAAGCAACTAGTGCAAAAAGTATTGAAACATATCATTGTTGGACATGTGCATTCAAAAGCTTAGAGAAGGTGACATTAAGTTCACCTGTCAAGGTTTGAATGCATTTTTAGGCTCGTCCCGAAATTTCACACGAAAGCCAAATATCCCAAACAGTTTGTGAGTCGTGCAAATCAACATTGATTTTGACATTCCTGCCTACCTCCGAGGAGGATGCTGCTGCCGTTCTTTCTGCCTTCCTTCCCTCTGGTTGGGAGGCTTGCCAGGTTCCCGGGAAGGTATCTGTCTCACCATTACACCGCCGCCACCACCAGCGGCACTAACGTTACCACCGCCCCCAACAACAACGCCGCTGGTCTCCCGAAGATTAGCGGTAGGCTTTCCTCCCTCAGGCAAGGGTTTGAAAGGCCTGCTCATTGGTCCACTTGGCGGTGGTGGAGTCTGAGCTTTTTTCATGGGAGGTTTATCCCTGCGCGGAGTGGGTGCAGCACCCTGCTTCAATGGCATGCTGTGGAGTGGGGGTGAGGGTTGAGTAAGGATATTATGAAACATTCAGACAACACAGGGAAAACATACTATCAATTATCAAAAACAATACAGACAATTACTGTCACATTTCATTATTGGGAAAAAGACGAACCCTGTTTGTGACGTCAAAACGCAAAGAGACAATATGCAAAGTTTGTTTGGATGAATACTTTATCGTAGGAGTGTGAGAAGGAGCAGCTGAAGGGTTGAAACATGCTTTTGCAGAATAGAAATAACTTGTCTGACCTGAAACATTTGATTCTATCAATCTATTGTTACAGCTCAATAAATAATATGAACTTAGCGATGGCTGTTTGAAAGTGCTCTATAAATACAGTTGAGTTGAGTTGAGTACCCTTTAGCAAGCAGTGGAGGAACGTCTGGTTTATTTTTGGCATTCCTTGGTACAGCTGGAGCTGGTGAGGGAGACGTGGAGAACGATCTTGACCTGAATCAGAAGTCAACAAGAAAAAGAGTAATATAGCACACAAGGACATATTTTTTCTTATTCTGACAATACACAATTATGTTTTTAATATACAGTGCTCAAAATAATTTCAGGGCAAGCCCTTTGTAAAGTAAGCCTGCTTTCCATTTCTCAGGGAAAAGGAAAAACTCACCTGTGGTTGATGACTTCTGTGCACTCTTGTTTTTGATACATCAAATCGTCCGAAAAATGACATTGTGTGTTCAAATCTCATTTGCAATCAATAGCCCCAGTTGTTGGAATTTGTAAGACTGCTTAGTGTCCCATAGAAATTACTCAAAGGCATGTCAACGTTTTCTGGAAAAATCAGTTAAGGTGTATCCATTTATGTCGTTTATTAATTTGAAATAAAAACTGCCAACCGCCCAAGGAGCTGAAACAATAGCACTTGCTATACACGTTTTGAAAGGGATTGCCTCCCTATTGAAACATGTTTATATTGCCAGTGTGTGCAAGCGGCAACTAAGTCAGTCAATTTTACTGACATAAGGACTTCACATATTTATAGAATAGTCACATGGCACATACCGGTATATAAAAGGCTGAAAAATAACGTTTTATAGTTAAAGCAACAAAAACTACAAATCAAACAAAACCTAAGACAAGCAAGCTCATCCTACTAAATTTAGGCAGGTGCCTAAACAGATGTATTTTATCTGCTTTTCACAAACTGAAAAGACAACTGTAACCAAATCAACTAAAAAGGGTCATTCAGGCTGCATCCCCACACCCGAAGGAAAAAAAAAAATTGGAAGAAACTTCGCACCAGAAGTTTAGGAGGCATGGCCTGCTGGATATCTCAGATCTCTGCAAAAACGGACGTCATCAACAACCTTTACACTCCAATAGCTTGGAAATTATTGTAAAAATTCCAAAGAAAGTGATTTAAACAGGGATTATAATATACCATTCTTTTTAGGATTGAGGTATGTCGAAGCCACTTGGACCTTTTGACCTTTACTTTGACCTTGTAGGTCACTTTGTGGCCCACCGGAGCTTGAGATCAACTTTCCAGAAATTGAAGCCTAATTTTCTGTGCAAATGAATCCCTTGGAACCCAGAAAGTTCAGGTTATTCTCAATAAAATCAGTCGTTGGCTCCGTTGCAGTTTTCAACTTTGTTTGATCTGTAGTTCCACTTGCCCAAGCAAGCACACAGTTACTGATGCCGGAAAGCCGCAAAAGTGGAGAAACCAAGATTGTTTTTGTCAGGGTGACCCTCCTTCCATGCTGCTGAAAGTTCATTTAATTTTGAAAGAGCAATTATTTTCTCTGGTGTTTCACCTTTTGTCCATCTTTGATCCACAACTTTATGGTATCTTTAATACCAGAGCACATTCTGCTGTAATCATAACTTTCATATAATTGGGATACAGTAATTGAAATTTTAAGTTCATTTGTCCTTCTCTGGGGAAGCGAGAGTGGTGTCAAAGGTAAATTTCAGTTGTAGCTTTAGTCTCGTCTTTGCAGATTCCAACTTCTGCTGGCCTTTCATGTACTCACTTGATGATGGCAGAGACTGAAGTTTCACAGGCGTTTCACCTCGTCTTGACAATGTAGCATTCAGATCGAAGCCCTTATTCCGGGGCAACTGGCGGAGATTCGATTTCTGCTACATCAAGGTTTTCATGAGGAATTTGTGCTTGTTGCAAAACAATGCTACCGGCATTGATACTGGGGCTCACTCTACAATCAGGGAACAGGTTTACTTTCTGAAATTGTGTTTGAGGAGGATTAACTTCATGTTTATAAGTATGATGGTGAACTTCACACTGCACGTAGTTTCACTGGGGGACGATGGAACGGATCACATCACTTTTCTGTAGCATGGAAAATGTGGTCAAAAGTTTCTTTTCAAGATGGAAACAGATGAACCTGACGTCACGTGTCTGCGTCCCACAATGTAGAATTGAAGGTTAATTTAAAAAATGTTTTCCTCCCAACACTCCACAGCAATTTCTGTCTGTTGTGAATGACTTGGTGGCACCATCTCTGATTTGTATAAGCTGCTCTTAAATTAAAAAAATGTTGGTTCTTTTAGGACATAGTCTATGTCAGGGGTCCCCAGCCGTGGGTCATTTGGTGCCGGGCCGCACTGAAAGAATAAATAACTTACATTCCTTCAGTTTTATTCATTTCGGAATCTGAAAGATGTTTTATTTTGAAAAATTAAATTCTGTGTTATATCAGTCTACAGTATGTCACTCAACACAGGTGAATGCGTGCTTCTCGGTCACGTGATAGGTTACCGCATAAAAAACAAATGTCTTTGAAAAGTTTTTTCAGGAAGGGGAAAAGGCCCAGCTAGGCGACAGCCTACGACTTTCAAGAAAGAGAAGGCTACAAGTAATAGACAGAATCGGGAGTCCTATTTCAAATACGGCTTTATCTCAATGGGAGATTCACACGC
>CAAKHF010022217.1:0-14897 GCA_901007745.1 Hippocampus kuda | reverse complement strand
TCTCTCTCTCTCTATAGATATATTCATTCATTCATTCATCTTCCGAACCGCTTGATCCTCACTAGGGTCGTGGGGGGTGCTGGAGCCTATCCCAGCTGTCTCCGGGCAGTAGGCGGGGGACACCCTGAATCGGTTGCCAGCCAATCGCAGGGCACACAGAGACGAACAACCATCTGCGCTCACACGCACACTTAGGGACAATTTAGAGTGTTCTATTAACCTGCCATGCATGTTTTTGGAATGTGGGAGGAAATCGGAGTACCCGGAGAAAACCCACGCAGGCATGGGGAGAACATGCAAACTCCACACAGGGAGGCCGGAGCTGGAATCGAACCCGGTACCTCTGCACTGTGAAGCCGCCGTGCTAACCACTGGACTACCGGGCCGCCTGGCTAAATTTATATTCGAGTTAAAGGTTTGCTGATTATCCATGGACCCCTTGTTGCCTTTTGCAACAGCCAGTAATTAACTGTAAAAACTGGGATGATAAAGCAAGCTTTCAACAAAGAATAGTCTATACTTACCCATATATTGGCTCTCTGATGTCCATTTCTCTGAAAGAGCAAATCAAATGTTAATGAAGAAACTGATTCCGGTCTATTGATGGTCTTAGAATGTTTAACAAACAAAACGTAACATTGCGTCACATAAAATTAAGTGATTAATGTTGAATTTGACAATCTTAAAGCTGTAAAGATCTTATTTGGTCACTTGGTGACCTTTATAACTTTAGAAAATGAAGAATACCAAACTTTTTCCCGTGATGCCTTATCTGAAAATCATGAGACCTGCCCTGAATCCCGATCATGTGATCAAATCGGGACATCCCTCGCAATGGCAACAGCATTCAGTGTCATTTAATCACCAATTCCATTTACCAGAGAAAAACGGACAGCTTGGTGATAATGTCATGTAGTGACAAACCTAAGTCACACAAGTTCTAGTCTCAAATATGTCTCATTTCTTAACCATCAAGATTGAAAGTCCAAAATCATTTCTTTCTTGGGGAAACTCAGGTCACCTATAAATGCACTCTTGCCTGCAGTATTTGGCCTTCATAGGACAGAAGACCAATAAGGTTAAATAATATTGTGCAATTTATAGAACCTGCATGTATGCATAACACGTCCCTGTATATTTAGTACACTTCACACGTCATAGCAACTTTAATAATCATGTAAAACCTCTTTTAAAAGCCTAACTTCGAAATATTTGTAAAACATAATACTCTAAAAGGTCTTAATCTGCAAGATGAGTACCATGTGGCCTCATAATGATTCAATTTAAACACTCACAATTGGTGTGCTAGACTATGATCCCCCATTGTAACTGGGAAAAATACAATACATGCTGATTTATATACAGTCGTTGCATTCTGAAATGAAAATCTTATTTACTTGAAAGCAAATGTATTCAATTCATGTTTTTTAAGTTAAATGTACTTCATTTTAAAAACATTGGAACCCCGCTATTCACAGGGGAGAGGGACCACACCGGCCAGCGAATATCAAAAATCCGCAAGTAACTGACACCCTCATTCAATTTGGACTGAAAAGAGAAAACTTTTTTTTGAAACCCAGAAAGTTCTTGAATAAACACAGATATAACGACAAGCATTTAACAAAAATAAAATAAAATAAAATAAAATAAAAAATTTGTGGGTTGCTCCCCTCCCTCCCAAAATGAAAATCAAATAAAACCAAAAACCTGAATAGGGTAATTCGCGGGTGGCGAAACTTGAGTCGATGGTAGGGTTTTTTTGCATGTGGTTTGACTGATGGATTAATTGGCTTAGTCCTCCAATCACGATTCCTTTCCCTATGTGCACTCCCAAAGCGGCAGGTTATATATATTACATCGTATTTAATTTCACAGTTTATCTTTAAAACGTAAATGAACAACGGTCAAGTCTGTCAAGTCATCAGTCAGCTCAAGTCAGGGGTTACTGTAACTTCCAAGACGAGTCTCAAATCTATTTTGATGCCATGTGAATTCACAAAATAGTGCCAGTCGATAAAATAGACTCGGGTCCCCATTTCGGAACATCCCTCCTGAACATTTGAAGTGGTTACATAAAAGGGGCTAATTTCAAATAAGGAATCAGTGCAGTAAATGCAGGTATAGCATACTCTCTGATTATGCGGTAGCTGCGTTCCCTGAAGAACTCATTCTCCTTGTCAAACTCTCTCTCATCTTCTCCAATTGTCACATTGAAACGTTTCTCCTCAAAGTCTGGCTCTTGTTCCTTTCGAATGGTGGCCTTCTTCAACATCTACAGGAATCAAACAAGCAAGCAGAATTTGTTTGAAACATGAACATAGCAATATCTAAGGGCATGTTGGTGGTTCCAAAAGGAGATATGCCTAACATCAAGTTTGAAGATGTCACGGAGAGCATTATTCCCGAATGCTCTACTCCTTTCGGAATTTGACAAAGATAACATCCATCACAAATGACGATGACGCCCATCTTGACTTTCAATTGTTTGTTTGCAAGGTACACAAAACCTAGCCTATCGCAACCAGCTGAGCCAAAATGCTAATACGGAATATAGGCCAATTATGTATGGAAACTACAAACCCTAATTCCAACAAAGTTGTGATATTGTGGAAAAACAGGATACAATAATTTCCAAAATCTTTTCAAACTATATTCAATTGAATACATGACAGCGGTTTGAACATTGAAGGTTGTTGTTTTATGTCACTCTCATTACAAAATTAAGAATGGTGAAATCATTGATTCAACCCAACAGCCTCAGCTAAATATTCCATTTATGAAAGATTTTGATGTACTCTGCAAAACAAGTCAACAGTGTATGAATATGAAGCGATTCTTGACATCATGTTGTTCTCCAGGCCAGTTGAGATTTGCCATGGCCCATCTCAACCGCTTATCGTTTCAAACTGGAATTATGTGAAAAATTATTCTTCTGCTAGTTCGGTTGCCTCTCCTCATTTACTGGCACAGCCCTTTCAAAACACGTATGTGATTTATCCAGTTTTGACACTTACCTCTTTGGCGTGCCTTAGGCCCCTCTCCCATGCACTTTCCACAGGAGGTTCCACTGGAGGTGGGGGAGGAGGGAGCTCCTCTACCGCAGGTGCAGTCTAGAAGACAATAAATAATGGTCATTCGGCGAAATGGAAAGAAAGAAGTCTGTGTCAGTCGGGTTGATGCATCAAGTGCTAATTTGCTAACTGGTTGTGCCACAGTGCTGTGCAACCAGAGGTAACGCACTGTCCAACATGTAACTCGTTTTTGTGGTGGCCCTTTTTTCATGTTGTGATGGCTCTGCCAGAATTGGCAACGACTCCGTGTATTCATGATATCACACGTTCAATGATTATTTCATTCAATAGACTTTTATTTCATTCTTGCTAACATTGCATAGTACAATATTGTGTCAAAAAATGTTGCCCACTCAGCATCTATGGCAGCCTGACGATCCTGGAAGGGAGATTCTCCCATCTGCGGCCCCTTCTCAATGTTTCTCATTTTTTCCCCAAATGGGGGTTTTAAGAGTTTTTCCTTGCCCTCCTGTGGGTTAAGATTAGGGGATGTCGTAAATATGTGTCAACTATGAGCATGTGAAGCCCTTTGACAATGTTTGTGATTAAGGCCTATATAAGTAAATGTGACCTGACTTATATTTTGTATTTCTATACTGTATTATTTAAGCCTTAAAGAAAATAGAACTTTTGTGCAGCTTTTTCCCCCCATTGTATAAAATCTATTTGATAATGAAAAAAAAAAAAAACAGCTGAATGGAGGATCAAGGAGGCTGTTAGTTACAAAACATTCCTGGATAGTTCTGCAGCCATTAATCTATAAATCTTCAGAGTCTTTTTGCCACGTACTGTAGTCATCTTGTGCATTTTTCTTCTCAAACACTCCACGGTCAAAAAGACTGTGCTGTGTTGCCATCGTATTCTGGAAATGAGAGGTGGAAATCCAAATTCAATCTGATGCCCAAACTCTACCCAGAGAGTGAGTGTTCTGAGCGTTAGAGAGTGGGCTCCCTTTCTTTGAATTAACGAATGGTTGTGGTGAGAGTGTGTGTGTGCTGGAGTCGTGGGGTGACGTTTCACATCAGACTGCTCAAAAACGCACACAAACTAGCGCACGCACACGCAGACACACACGACAAGTTAAAATCATATGGGCATCCAGTCAGTTAGCTATTCGGTGGCACCTGGTCTTAATATCAACATATGCATGGCAAAAGCGTGCTGTTATCATCTCAATTCAAAAAAGGAGAGTAGGAGTGTCTGACCACCAAGAAAGAAAAAATGCTCGGTAACTACTAACAAACAACAGCAACAGTGACCTATAGTTAAATGAATTATAAATTAGGGCTGGTAACAATAATATTGAGAGGTAGAAGAAATTTGCCACATAAAGGCATACCTTCGTTTTCGACCATAATCCGTTCCAGAAGGCTGTTCGAAAACCGATTTGTTCGAAACCCGAAACCACGCTCTTTTAAAAAAAATAACAAAAAATCTTTATTGAACATGTCTGCTCATAACGGAACGCTACCCGAGGAAGCGTCACTTCCTCGTCTACCCGAGGAAGCATCACTTCCTCGTGTAAGGAAGGCGAGAGGAGTCAAGCGGCGCATTCAAGTGCGCTCAGTTTGGTCGAGAACCGATTTTCGGCCGTAATCCGAGACATAAAAAAAAACTCGAAATTTTTTGTCAAAAACCGACTTGGTCGAGAACAAATACGTTCGAAAACCGAGGTTTGACTGTATGTAGATCTGTGAAATGAAGATCTGTGGTCACCGGTTTCCACGTGACGTAATCTATTCTGATCGGCTGTTTACATGCTTTACAAGGTTAATCAGATCAGCTGTGAGACACATGGAGATCGATGAAACACCACGTAGTTTATCAAGACGGAGTGGATTCATCAACAGTGCTTGTGAGCGTTTTAACAGTTTTATTCAAGCAACAGTTTGATTAAAACAAGTTACAAGTACTGGAAAACAAGTTTGACTGTTGCAGACAAGCTTTGGTAATTCGCTAGAGCTAGGCGATATGACAGTATATATTGCGAAGACAATAGATAACATTTTACGTCACTTCTACTATCGCGTTATCGCCATCTGCAGCAAATTACATGTAATTAATACGTCAAATAAGCTTGATTTAATGGGAAAAAGCTTTCACTTTTCAATCTTGTGCCGCACTTATGCCATGACAATCGGCTTTTACGGTTTCGCCCTACCGGAATTTGTTCACTGCTATCAACAAGGTTTGCGTTGTTGGGAAATTCACTCTGACGCCATAACATCAATCTGAGAGCGTGTGTGTGTTCGGCGAGGCAGAGCGCGCTTACTTCCCATTAAATTCCGAACGCAGCCTATGCTCTAAAATAATCTGCAGCTCGTACTATCTGTACTGCTTGACGCATTGGGCTCCGCGGCACATTTGAACAATGCTCGGAGTTTCCAAACAGTTTGAGTGAAGCGGTACGGCCTTGGCGTGTTTTTCCAAAAAACATCTAATATTAGGGAATAAGGATTTTGGATGTGAGTTCGAGCTCTACTGTTGTTGGTATCATTTTTTTAATAAAATACATTTCCCCCAAAAATGCGCCTTATATTCCAAGGCAACGAATGTTTATTTTCTTCCTTTACTATTCATTTTTTTTTTGAGTGGTACAACTTCTACCCTGACACGACATAGTCCGAAAAAAAACAGTAATAATTTTGGCGCGTGATGAGTGTTACTGTTGTTTCCCCCCCCTGCATATACTGTCATTACAAATGACACAATTACCCATTTGAACCAGTGAGACAGAGACTTACCCAGGAGTTGTTGGGTATCAATGGCAGGGGTCCTCCAGGCTGAGCGCCATTAGGTGAGAAGAGGTCTGGCTTCGTGATGAGAGAATAGTTACCTTTGTCATTGACACCAGGGTGAATAAACCGACAGTTCATACCCCAAGTACAATTCCCTGGTGAAACAAAAGTGATAGATTGATTATTCAAATTCAAGAAATATCAAAAATAATTCTTGAAAGTTCAGGAAAACAGACCACAGAACAGTTTGGTATAAGAGATTCTTGGAAAGATTTCGGTTCGTGTCAGGAGTGATTCATCAATGGCAATCAACAAACATCCTTACAAGCTCTGTACTTCAAAACACACTGACATTGTCAATCAGTGAGCTGCAAGTATGGAAAGGGGGCAAATAGATTAGATTAGAACCGTTTAGCAGGGATCTCCCAATGAGATCACATGATCAGATGTAGAAATTGAACATCGGAATTTCAGCTGATAGGTAGTGTTATTTTCTGACTATTTAAAGGTCACAAAGCTACCAGATGCGCAAATTCCAAATAGAACATTAATATCTTAGTTTTAAAGCATATAATGCTATTTTTTTGTTTTTTTGGCGCGATGTAGTGAGTGATACGCACACCCGCAGAGGCGTCTCCTCCATTGTGCACAGGTCTACGACAGACACAGAGTGGTGGGTTTGTCTTCAAAGCTTGTTTGGAGGGAGCGGCAAGACGAAAGGTGCTCCTAAATAAGTCTGCCTTGCCTGATTTAAAGCAGCCTCGTAGCTAAACGGCAATGACAAAGAGTTGAGAGTGCCGAGAGCGGGATAGACAGGTTAGCAATTGTGACACGTCCAAACGACATAACTTCAAAGTTTGACGAGTATAAATGATTTGGTGACAAGCAAGCTTGGTCCCTACTGGTTGCATTCAACGTGGTCATAAATTAGTAGTGTGTTTCTAAATGAGAGAAGCCTACACAAGCCTATAAATAACCGTGTATTGTCTGTTTTATGATGTCTCGCCTATTTGATTCTTATTTCCGTCATCGTGGTTTTAAAGTTTTATGTGTCTCACTGCTATTTCGAAACCTGCCTTGGAAATATGGCTGAAAACTAGCATTTATGCTAAGTCCAGTGTATTTCCACTGTGTTGATTTATGAGCACTGTGTCAAAGAAATATCCATCCATCCATCCATTCTCTGATCCGCTTCATCCTCACAAGGGCCGCGGGGGGTGCTGGAGCCTATCCCAGTTTTCTTTGAGCAGTAGGCGGGTGACACTCTGAACCGGTTGCCAGCCAATCACAGGGCACACATAGTCGGACAACCATCTGCGCTCGCGCTCACACATATGGACAACTTAGCGCTCAACCGGCCTGCCATGCATGTTTTTGGAATGTGGGAGGAAACCGGAGTACCCGGAGAAAACCCACGCAAGGCACGGGGAGAACATGCAAACTCCACACAGGAAGGCCGAAGCCGGATTGAGCCCATGACCTCTGTACTGTGAGGCCGACGCGCGAACCACTCGTCTGCCCATCAATGAAATAGAGTAAATAAATCAATCTAAATGTATTGTTTACCATTAGATAAGTCAAATGTATGAAACAGAGGAATCTCTTATTCTGTGGCAATGCTTAACTCATTCACTCCCAAAGACGTTTTTAAACGTCTTTTCAGACTTGGTCCAGAATTGGCTGGTACTAAATGAGTTAATGGGGCCATTCAACCAAATTGCTGACATTTGCGCCCCCGGGCAATTAACAGGTTTTTTTTTTTAAAATAAAGCGTCCTGCACATTGATATGTATCGTGTTCAAAGTTAACTGTCAATTAGCGTACATTGAGGCTGTTATGTCGCCATCTTTCTACTACAGATAACCTAAGAAGACAAACTTAGCGAACATAGTTTCGCAAGATGATGACTACAGCACGTGTAACAAATGCCATGCACTAACTCTGAGGGAATACAAGAAGTCGTTTGGGATGACATTTTGCTTGCACCTCTGCTACAGAAATTGGTGGTAGGCTTTCAAAGTTTAGTGCCTCTGAGGCCCTGAATGCATGTGCTTTGAGCTTAGCTCGTTGCATTCTATTTGTTCACCACTCGATGGCACTAAGTTCTACACTATCTTTAACTTTCTTCACCACGTTTATTTTTTAGGGCACCTCCTGCTTCATAAGGTTCCAAAATACAGTCTATCGCGATTTCAAAAAAATAAAAACGTTATTTTGTCAAATGCGTCACCATCCATTTCAAAATTGGGGAGGGTAAAGTAAGCCAGCTTTTATGTACAAATTGTTTCAATAGTTTGCACCCGGATGGGTGAAGCATGCTTGCTGCTTTCAACACGATGACCTTTGTCAGGTGAGAGCATAAGGATGTTGCTTTTGGGTGACACAGTACGTCAACCAATAATTTAATGGTGTAAAATGTCTTTCATTAATCTGTTTTGTCCAGATAAACAAATCTTGCTCTGTGCCATCAAAGCTTTTCGAGCTAGTTTTTAGTTTGCTAGCTGCTAACAAAGAGGCAGTTCTTTACAACATTTCACTCGGCAAACATCAAGTCTAAGTGCAGGGTTGAGAGTTACGACTGTGAAAAAGCCTGCAAGCCGAACAAAAAATTGTATCCCATCAATATGAAATTTGTATTTCTACATAATTAGCAGATTAATGCTGAACAACAACATGAACTATAACTTGAATGGGTATGCAAACGAGCCATGTTTGGTTCGAATTTACAATCAAAAATTAATTTTATGACCCAATGCACATGAAACAGAATACAGTACCAAATAAGATTACTGGCACAGGTGTTCACCATTGTTATGAATACAGAACAGATTTAACAACTATTTTACCTCTCAACCTCAATCTCACGCGGCTGTCTGCCCTCAGGCTGCACATGGCATACAAATCTGACGTGGGATCAACCCTGCTAAATTTGAGCCAGGAAAAACCCTCCCTGCAAGTGATACGTTTTGTGCTGTGGAGGGTCACAAATAATCAGGCATTAAACTAATTGAACTTGGCTATAGCTAAAGAACACTTTCACAATTTACAGCAATCATCCCCAAACGACAGCTCATGGGCCCGGTGGGTATGGCCCGTCTCCACATTTTGCCCCCCCCAACCCCCGAAGAATACCAGAGATGCATTTTTTCCCTACAATCTGGCGTATGAGTGTACAAGACTGAATGTGAACCAGTCTTGTACATGTATAGAACGTATCATGCTAAGCCACCCTACTGCAGTCTGCGCCCTATCTGAAACCCCTCCCTCAAAAAAAATAAAATAAAATCCTGGATATGCCCTTGTTAAATAAAACAGAATGATGGCAAAACGCTTCGGTAATAGAAATACATATGTACAACAAGCTCAGATGAATCATTCCTCTTTGAGTGACCTTTCGGGATGCTCAATTGATAGCAAGCAGCTGTAAACCTTTCACTGATGGAGAATTTGTCAAGAAATGTTTGAATACTGTCGCGGAGGAGGTGTGTCCCGAAAAGAAAGATGTCTTCAATGCCGTGAGTCTGTTGGCGACTACTATCACAAGACGCACTGAAGAAAGAGGTTTAGACACCTCTGCAATCGTCATACTTTTTGTTACAAAGAGCCTTTTACAGGTTCTCTGCAAAAGAAGCTAAAGTGCGGTCACATGTTCTAACATTACTCACCTTTGATGAAGAACCGACAGATAGGACGTGGTCTGATCTTTCGATCTGAGGGATCTTTCACTTCCCCCTCCTCCAAATCATCATCCTGTACATAAAACAGAAAAATACACCTTTACATTAGACAGACCATTCTGATTGCCAAATGTTTAAAGATTGAAATAAAGTTTTAATCTCAAGTGTGAATTTGACCTAACAACTCTTTGAAGGTATGACCTGGCCCATTCAACAAACACTGCCAATTAGAAAATCCAAATAATAACGCAACACAGCCATTATTTGTAGCGGAAAATTTACGATACGCTGTCTTTTACCGCCAACATACAGTCAAGCCCCATCCAGTTAGGAGTCATACCATGCCAACTTACATCAATCTCTCCTTCATCAATCTCTCCATCATCCTCTTCTTTCTTCTTGTCTTTGAAAGAATCTCTGTGGATTTTGGAGTCCTCTGTCTTCCTGGATTCCCCATCTTTGGGGGACGGGGGTAGGATTGGTTTCTTCTCTTGCTTCTTTACCGTCGTGTCTTCGCTCACCTCCTCTTCCAAGGCTAGTTTTGCATCCTCTTCTTCCTCATCGTCGTGTGTGGGGATGTTGGGCTCCTCTGGGACCTCCTCATCATAATCCAGTTCATGTTCATCCAGCTCCCTGGAAACAGACGGTGAGTCTTCCTTAATCCTTCTCGACACAGCAGATCTCCCCTCTCTGGCACGTAAAATATCATTCTGCTCTTCTGCAACTCTTTTTACTCCTTCCTCTTCCTCCTCCTCTTCTTCATCATCCTCCACATCAGCTGCATCCCTTTTGTAGTCTCCATATGCTTCTGATAAATCTTTGTTTTCCTTCGTGACAAAGTTCTTGCCTTGTTCTGGTTCTGATTCTGGTGACTGGGGACGGTCGAGTACTTGATCATCTGCAACTTCTACCTCATCCTCTCCATCCAACTCACCCTCCTGTTGTCCATCATCATCATCTTCATCTTTATAATCATCTTCATCGTCATCATCATCATCCCCTTCCATCAGCAAAATGGCCTCATTCTCTTGTCCTAGCCCACCAGTTTCTCCAACAGGTTCATCATCCTCTGGCTCAGAAACAAAATCAGGTACAACCTCATCCTCTTCTCCTGTCACCGCCTGTGATGCCAGACCTCCTCCTGCGATTTCGACTGTATCCTCATCTTCATCGTCCTCCGCCAGTTCTCCATTCTCTTCATAGAGTAGCTCACTGTCTGAGATGACCCTATCCTCCTCCTCATCAGGAGAATCCAGTAGGTCACTGTCAGAAAGGTCCTTTTCATCTACAGGAGACTGCAATGACAGCCTAGGGCTTTCGGGAGTATCCATTTGAGAATATTTTACTGTTGGCAAAAAAAGCACAAGTACAGTGTAAGTTAAAATAGCATAAGATATCCTTTATTTGTCCCACACTGGGGAAATATACAGTCTGAAGCAGCAAAATTGGGGTGTAGAAAGAAGAAAAACAAAGTGTTAGCATTCACAAAAATGCTAACACTTTGTTTTTGCTTGTGTTGTTGCATCATGAGGCAATAGCATAAAGTAAAAGTATGCTGCTACAGTACACTGAAACAAATACAATTTTTTAGCACACCCAAATTGTGAGTAATCAGGCTAATAATTTCCCGCTGTTCAAGCCTCTTGGAATTGTTAGTTTTATTATCTGTAATGATACTTGAAATAAAGAGGATGGAAATCGAATGTGGCAGACACTTGCAGAAAGTTCTGTGTGAAATTAAAAAGGGAGCCACAATTCAAACAAGCGTCAATACTTGCACGTTGTAGTTAAATGTAAATGAGCAAATTGTGCACTGTAATCGAAAAGACGCATTTGGGGTCTTAAGTAAAACCTCCCCTTAGCATTAGCAAACTAGCCAATTTGCTAGTTAGTAGTATGGGTTTAGGGTATCAAAAAACCAAACGTACAGTCATTAGTGTCACCTACCAGTGCGTATAGTATTAGATAACGGTCCAAAGTAGGTAAACACAACAATTCACTACAGGGTCATTGACTGGTAAGCATGCTAATAGCCGGGATGTGCTAGTCAGGAACAAGGCCCATAACGCGAGGGAGCATATTTTACAGGCTAATCACCGAAGAACAACCAACTATCTTCGGAAAATTATGGAAGAAACTAGTTGGCTTTATGTTCTGGAGTTACATCCAGAATCATACCAGCGACATCGGTACACATTTATATTTACAAACAATTTACCAACAATGAGCGCCTGCCCCGGTGGTGAGCGATCAGCCTAACGCTACTATGCTAACAATTAACAAACCCTCGCTGTAATTCACCTTGCCGATTGGAAGTCCTTAAACGCGTCACTGTTGCATTAAGAACAACCCATCCACACTGATACGGGTGTTTGAAGTCTATAATTACTCATATGCGATACAATTTAACCGATAGGATGTAAAAAATAAAACACCCCACTCGACACAGCGAGGGTTGCCGTAAGTGACGTCATAAAGACACGACGAGCAAACGCAAAAACTCTGCGCCAAGAGAGACCTCTGCTCGGGGAGAAATTCTTTAAACGCCTGGTCGTGGTGTGTAGAATGAGAAAAAACAGAGTCTAAATATTCTCCGTTAACAACGTGAGGTTTGGAGCAACCCGAAAATGTCGTAATTTCATTTCCTTTATGAGAAAAGAAATGACCGCAGTCCTGTCACATTTGCTACCCTGAATAATAATGCGCCAGTATGGAAAAAAGCGGAGTGATAAACGTTTGAAATTCGAACAAAAGCTGCTTAAGGATTCTTGGGAAAGAAGGGGACGCCTGGAAACGTCGACTTCAAAGTCAGTGACGCCGAATACCAACAGAAACTAATTCACAAGTTGTGGAATAAACAGAAACTCACGCCAAGGGCGCAATGGAGAACTCTAAAGTCCAAACCAACATCTCAACCCAGAAGTCTGTCAACAAACGGAAGAAAAGAGACTCCAAAGACAACAGTGAAAGTTCCAATTTTAGCGCCGACTTTTTGTCAACAAGCCAAGAGCTCTCGAATAAACACGAGACGTCCCATAAGATTTCAACTATTGAACTCATGATGGAAACAAGTTCAACATCTCGGCGCATTGAAAGGTTAACTTCAACAGTCGAACAGCTTGGAGTGGATGTTAATTGCCACAAAGACGTTCTGAAACAGACGAAACTGGAAATTGAACAACTGAAAAAAGAAAACCATATGTTGAGAGCAGAAGTCATTGAAAACAAGCGCTACAGTCAGGGACGCTTCTAGAACAGAGTGCAGCAAGGAGAACCAAAGACCACCCCCCCGGAAAGCGGGATGATCGATTTGAAAATATATCTTTTTTCCATAATTGACATATACAATTAATAACAAATAACGACCAACAGGACTGCAACTGGGATGCCTGGCATGTCATTGTTTCCAATTGTATCACATATATGGACCTTTATCAGCCAACAGCAAGTTCGGCCCTTATGCAAGGATTCCTGACACAGTGCCTTTGTTTTGTCATTCAATGGGGCAGTGTCAGCCATCTCTCTCTGCAATTGTCTGTGTTGTCTGAGAGAAGAGGTGAATGTAAGAGAGTTGTGTCTCACATAATTGGGAAAATTATTCCAAGATTTAAGGACTATTTTTACAGAGGGTGTCAACACTGTACATTAGTAAGGGTTTAAGAGAAAGGACAGTATCCATGGGCTATAACCATCCTATTTGCCCAATGCTGCATCTGTAGTGCTGTTTGGCACAGTACCAAGGGCTGCACGTTTCTGAAGAACACTCTAAAAATGCATATGTCTCACAAAGGCACTTTCCCCAGATGATCCGGCAGCCAGCGAGAAACTTTGTGGCTAAAAACAAGTACTGTAAATGGAAAGTGCATCATTCATCCTTATGCTCTGATAGCTGGAAAGAAGGTTGACTAGTTGGACGATAGTTAAATAATCTTGAAAAACGGTTTGGTAAATTTAGTAAGCCTCCTCCTCCTGGTCTTTAGAGACAGGTCACACAAGTACTGGTATATTACAGTATGTTAAATCTGTACAATTAGCTGGTATCTCTCTGGGACGAGTGATAAAAAAAAAAAAGTTAAACTCTCAGATTGTTAATAATGCACCTCGTAATGTTTGCAAGCAATTTTGGACAACTTTTTAAATGAGATTATAATTTTATGCAGTATATATGCAGTATGTCAGTTATTTTCTAAATCCATTGTTTGCTCAGTTTCCATCACAATGTAATTACTCATTCAACTATTAATGTAACATTACTTTTTGAGCAATACGTTTGTGTCCTTAATACATAGTCTGAAAAATTTAGACCAAAAAAGGAAAGAACATTTTTTTTCGAATGGAAATTTTCTAGAGTTGACCTATTTATTAGTGTGTCTATACTGTATATTTATTAAACAAGATCAATCGTATACATTTCTGAAGTCACATTTTCTTACTATAACTTCCTTTAGGAATGCCAAACACACTTCAAAAGTATTTGTCGAGAGCTCAGATTTTTATTTTCAACCTGTTTCATTCCCTTTTAAAATATTTTAAAACATTTTTAATGGCTCTCAAGTTTGATTCTCTAATAGTAATGTCATTGTCATTTCTTGTTAGTGGTATATGCATCGGCACAGATGGCAGGTGGATCAGAGACCCCCCCACCCCACACACACCCACACCCATTAATGATGACTGCACGATGTCCCTCTGCTTTTGCCACGTCAGCAAGTTTAGAGCTCCAAACCGATTTTTGTTGAAACGCTTCGATTCAACCTGTAAACTTCACCTTCTGATCACAGACACACACGCATGTGTGTGTGTGTGTGTGTATGTGTGTATATATATAGAGAGAGAGAGAGAGAGAGACAGAGAGAGAGAGAGAGAGAGAGAGATGAGGTGCTGGAAGAGGGACCATCATGGGAGGACAAGGCCCTACACGGGATGTACCACCGGACCATAACTGAAGTGGCTGATCTCATGAAGTCCTATCAGTGGCTAGAGAGGGCTGGCCTGAAGGACAGCACAGAGGCACTCATCCTGGCTGCTCAGGAGCAGGCCCTGAGCACCAGAGCCATTGAGGCCCAGATATACCACACCAGACAAGACCCAAGGTGTAGGTTGTGCAAAGAGGCACCTGAGACGATCCAACACATAACTGCAGGGTGTAAGATGCTGGCAGGGAAAGCCTACATGGAACGCCATAACCAGGTGGCTGGCATAGTCTACCGAA
Source organism: Hippocampus kuda (assembly GCA_901007745.1). Lineage (NCBI taxonomy): Eukaryota > Metazoa > Chordata > Actinopteri > Syngnathiformes > Syngnathidae > Hippocampus > Hippocampus kuda. Next base: position 199 of record CAAKHF010022217.1, on the reverse strand, counting down.
ACATCTGTGCGGAGTACGGACTGGAAACCCCAAGGTCAAAATGGGAAACACCTCCGAAGGTGGTGGAGAATGACAGAGCGAAGATCCTGTGGGACTTCCAGATCCAGACTGACAAGATGGTAATGGCGAACCAACCAGATATCGTGATCATAGATAAAGGGCAGAGGAAAGCCGTTGTAGTGGATGTAGCGGTCCCAAG
>CAAKHF010022214.1:0-13680 GCA_901007745.1 Hippocampus kuda | reverse complement strand
GGACAACGTGTAACTGAGAAACTCAAGCTTATATACACACACACACTTACCCACATGTATGTATTCGAGAGAGAGAGAGAGAGAGAGAGAGAGAGAGAGAGAGAGAGAGAGAGAGAGAGAGAGAGAGAGAGAGAGAGAGAGAGATGTGCAGCCTGCCAGAAAAAATGGGGAGGAGGGGAGGGATAGAGAGAAAGAAAGAGGGAGGGGAATAGGGGGAGAGAAGGAGGGTATAGACAGATGACATTAAATAAATCATACATATAGATGCAAGAGGAAGGATGCTGAGGGCTGGGGGTTTCTCGGATTGTGACACGCACACACACGCCAAAAGGCAAAGTGTCATTTGGCGTGGGGATAAAAGTGGGTAAATAAGAGCCTGTGCATCAAATAATTCCTGCTAACCGAGCTTTTTAGAGCAGGGCTTACCACTGGTTTCATCACATGCAGATTCTGGCCAACAAAACACGGCGTAAATCAACAGTTAAATGGACACATTGGCCGCACTGCTTGGTATCATGTTGGTGCCTGACGTCTCTATCTTCGACCAACAATTTCCATGTTCAAATCCGATTTATACCAGCCTGCTGCTTACCGGCTGAATGATCTCTAAACCTATAAAAGACAATAATGAATTGCCGTGTAAGTATAAATGTGACACAGAGAAAAATCTATGCCGGCTTTTATTTGGCCATCGCTGACGATGCATTGCATACACAGGAGACTGACGCCAGGGAGGGGAGGGGCCAGAGGGCAAGGAGCAAGAAGCGTAGGAGGAGAGGATCCACACAGGAACACAGTCAAGCAGCTGGTTCTCTGAGACAGAAGGGGTGTTCACACGGCACACATTTGCATCGGTGCTGCACCGATGTATTTTGTTGCGATATATCTTACACCGGTGTAAATTATGTGGAGCGTTCACATGTATAAAGCTGCTGACTAAAGAGAAGTGTGTTAACCCCGGTGCAACCCCACTTGCGTTCACATGGCAGTTTCTGCGGCCGTGAAATACGATAATAATACGGAAATAAAACATGCGCATGCGTAAAATGTGCCTCCTTTTCCCCGCCTTGTTTGTGACATATCGAAAAACCATGGTTTATACTTCTCCAGACAAATCAACGCTGTGGTCTATCAGACACCGTATAAGGATGAGAGAGAGAAAGGAAAGAAGTGCAAAATACCCAGGATGAAAGTTATGCAACACCCGTATGTCATCAATTCTTCTTATGCGTAGAGAGTCTACCCCTGTAGCGTTCACACGTCCCATTTTATATCGGTGCTGCCCTGCAAACTAGCATTTACTCCGGAGTAAATTTTTAAACTACCTCCTGAGCAGGGTTAAATTTGCTCCGGTTTAAGCTGTTTTCAGGGGCTACACCGCTATAACTTTGTATGTGTGAACGCTCTACGGGGGGCAGCCTCGGTGCTAAAAGTTGCCGTGTGAACACCCCTAGAGTTACTGTGCTTCTCTCTTCCCCGGGCTCAAGACCGCAAATGCATCACGTTCGATAGCTACATAAATAGATATACTATATATATGTAAACCTCACATATACTTAATATGTACATTTAGTAATATTAAGTATGGCCGAATACCGATATGTGGTATTGCCCTGATACCGTCAGTATTTCAAGGTATCAGGCACCATATTTTCCGGACTATAAGTCACTCCTTAGTATAAGTCGCACCAGCCATAGAATGCATAATAACGAAGAAAAAAAAACATACATAAGTCGCACTGGAGTATAAGTCACATTTTGGGGGAACATTTATGTGATAAAATCCAACCCCAAGAACAGACAAGGCAAATAAAAATAAAAATAGAGAACAACAGGCTGAATAAGTGTACGATATGCTATCGTTACGTGACGCATAAACAACGAACTGAGAACATGCCTGGTATGTTCACGTAACATATTAAGACTTATTCAGATAACTATTGCATAAAGAACATGCTAACAAGTTTGCCAAACCATCAGTGTCTCTCCAAATCACTAAATCCAATGAAATCTTCATTCTCGGTGTCTGAAACAAGTCTGCCAACTCTGGAGGTAGAAGATGTGGCGCTTCCTATTCTACGTCGCTTATGTCAGACTCATTGTCGACTTATCAACACAGGCCTAGGGCGCCCTCTTGCGGTTTAATGTGAAAATAACGTGAAATTATGTACAAATGTGCGAATCATTTCACACATAAGTCTCACACCGGGCCAATCTATGAAAAAAAAAAAAAAACTAACTTATAGTCCGGAAAATATGGTGCACATCATTTGCCAAGAGTCCTTTTCATGTGTGCACACACCAGCTGCTGGTTGAGGTCCTCTCGGTGCACGTTAAGAAATGTTGTCAGCGTTTAGATTGAAAAAATCAACATTGAATTTTAGAATAACGCTCAAAACAAAAAACTAACTGCAATGTTTTTGGCATGAACATGTTTGTGTCATTTCTTTTACACAACATCGAGGGTGCACTGATAACAGTGATTTTTTTTCCCCCCTTCATTTCAGTAACTTTTCATACAGTTGCTCAGTTGTGCAAGAATTCTTCCGCCTTGCCTGTTGTTTTCAAAAATAAGCAAAACAAACAAAAAAGAATCTCATGTTATCCATTCATCATCTATATCGCTTATCATCATCATCATCATCTATATTCGGTTCGTGGGAGTGCTGTTGCCAATCCCAGCTCACTTCAAGCGAGATGCGGGGGGAAACTCTGGACTGGCCACTAGCCAACATCTCGACATTAATAAATCTAAATGTGTCAGCAAGGGATCCCAAACTAAATGACTGTGTGGGTGTGATGCAGGCCAACTTGGTTGCTTCTCTACTTGAATAAACTGCCCTATAAATATCGAAACTTTATACATTAAACATACATAAAGTAGAAAATAACCGATTTATTTTTAGGCATTGCATGAACAATAGGATTCTACGAAAGCAAACATTTAACTGCACTTTTTAACTCGCACCCCAGAAAGGATTTATTTTCACAGAACTATCAGCATCCCTGACACAGACACCCCTGGCAGCCACAACAACTTTTATGGATTGTGGGGTTTGACCAGACATTGAACAGACACCAAGGAGATGGTAAATCAAAAACCTCTTGAATGCACACACGGGATGGGTCACTGACAGCCATGAACAACATTTTCCACCCACCTGATCAGCAGATACTTTGTATTTTATGTAAATATTATCGGATGTAATGTCTTAATAGTTTTACCGTATTTTCCGCACTATCAGGCGCTTGGTGTATAAGTGATACAATGATAGCCTATTTTAAAACTGTTTTCAGATACATAAATAAAACCTCCAATAGTGTCTGCTGTTACATTATGCATCCACTAGACGGAGATACAATAAAGGGAATACAAAACAACTTTATTTATATAGAGTTTTCACAACCGCTGCAGCAGTAGCAAAGCACTTTACAGAACATTTAAAAAAAGCTACGTCCAAGCAATCAGAATATTGATCCATATATAAGGCGCATCGAATTATAAGGCGCCCGTTCAGCTTTTGAGAAAACAATGTTTTTAGGTGCGCCTTATAGGGCGGAAATTACGCTCAGTTTCACACAAAAAAAGGAATATTGCACAGAAGCTGATTGGTTTGTCATGCATAATTAGCCAAGGGTTTCGAAATTGATTCACCCTATAGGTGAAACCGATTAGTCGACAAATCGGATTTTCTACTGCTTTTAAAGCTCGACATCAACTAATTGCTAATCACGTTTTTGGCATCTCTTCATTTCGTTAGACTATGGTAATAATATCGACTCATCATTCAAGAAATAAAAAGGACACGACAGTTTCCTCCAGACCCGATCAATTCTCATTTAAATGCATGTTTGTTTGCACAGGTCATCAACATTTAGTTGCGCCGCTTCATTCCCTCTCGTGTCACTCAAACTGCTCGCCGCTGTGGGAGGCGGCACTCACACACACTCCCACAGAACAGCACTGAGTCACCGAGAAAGCAAGAATTAGGGTGATCGAAGCCGTTTTCTGACGCCTGTCTTTACACAATTACAGGTATTTGAGCGGCATAAATGGAACTAGTTCCAAAGGTTAATATCAACATGGAAACATTTTGGATTCAAGCCAGATCACCAAACACCACCAACCTGGTATGTCGCATTTGTATGAAGAAAGTCGCAACACAACAAACCTCAAAGTCCATTTACCAAATGCCTTCAGCCTGTGACAACGCCTCACATATTTCATTATCCATTCCAGCCTTGTACAAGCAGGTGGAAGAGGACATTCAGAAGGAGATAAACAATATTTAATTTTACTCTAAGTGCATATATGTGGTTCTCAGTGTTATATGTTACTATTTGTTGAAGTGCATTTTTTTTTTTTGGTGAACAGAGACTGAATCTGTTCCATTTTTATATTTTTCATTTTTTCTAAGACATGTTATTTATTTTTTCAACAGTTCAATGGAATTTGGTCCAGTCAGGCTAGCGTCTGTCAGGTACAGGGTAGCCGGACAAAGTGCAATACTGGCCCTGAGTCCTTGCGCCGCCGTGAATCTCAGAAACTTCACGTGCGCAGGAATGGGGGATTCAACTCCAGAAGTCCCATTTAAAACAAAACAAAACAACCACCCCCCCCCCCCTGACAAATGAGCTCCATCGATAAATATTGACCATATTGATTAAATGCTCAAACTTGCCTATCAATTATACTGAGTATGGTGAACTGCAAGATGAACTGAATGCAGTTGTCACCGATTATGCCAAGAGCTGACTCAGAAGTGCTTGGGTGACATCACGGGCTAATTTGCATGTCAATGTATTAGAACAGTCTGCTTTCAAATCAGGCAGAGGGCTTGGAAAAAGACTGAGGACTCACATTCTCTCCTTGTCAGAGGTGGAGAGGAGCCAGTTGTGGAACAAAAGGAGGCAGATTAACACAGTGAGTATTTTGTAGGGCCGCATCTGCTGCAGAACACAACTTTATATAACTCAAGGTCTTTTACAACATGTTCCTTTAAGGTTGCCAGCAATATGGCTGAAACCGACTGAATTGTTGCACATTGTGCAGTCAAGGGTGACATTTTTTGGGGAATCCGGCGGGTCCCTGGAATCCCATGAAGTTCCCACGGGAAAGGAGTTAACCATATCTTTAATCATTGGATTGGGGCGGTACAGGATAAGAAGCTCACGGGAGTAGAGAGTAGAGGGATTATTATGAATATGAAACCTGAGATGGTTAGGAATGCCATCTAAATTATGACGATGCCTAGCGGCATTTGTATCACATAACAGACCAGTTAACAAGTCCAAAATGAACAGTGGCATGGTGAAGCACGCAACACGTCACAGTGATGATGTGAACCGATCAAAAATGGCAGCATAGAAGATATGTCATTACTTAAACGGCTTCAAAAATTTTTCAAAGAATCAGATGCTGTTGATATTTGATATTTTCAATGTTCATACACACTCCCTAATGGAATGAAGGAAAATGAATTTTGAATCATGTGCTGCCTTAAATTGTCTTTACAGTAATCGGTTCCATGCACCTCCATTAGTCTAAGCAGAGCATTCTGATTAATATTGAGTTTGAGGAATATGACTTGGGCAGTCAAATTTCAGGGGACGGCTATTTTGCCACTTCTTGTCGACCGAAAATGACATCACAGTTGCTCAGGGCTCAGGTAACGACCAATCATGGCTCAGCTTCAGAAAAGAGGCGCGCTGTTACGACAAAGGTGTTGATACACTGCCAAGATGGCAGGGCTTGACACGAACTTTTGCACGGGTAGCACTGGTGCTACCAACTTTTTTTAGTCTGTTCTTTTCTTTTTTTTCATAAATCTTGCCAGCTCTCTTTCAATGCACATGTTAGGTTTTTTTTTTCCTGGATGAATTTCCCAATATATAAAAAAAAAATAACACTTTGGCTACTAACATTTGTGAATATTTATAGTGCTTATTTTGCATTCAACATAATCCAAAACTGATTCAGACATAAGATAAATAATTGCTCAGTAAAAAAATGAAGAAAAAAATTGTATTTGACCTGGTTTCTTCTAGACTATTATAGAAAACCACTTTTTCGAAACTGGCAGCCCCAGAGAGTCGAAGGAGCGTCCCCAGACGCACATTCGAGAGAGGTGAGTGTCAGAGCGTCAGAGCAGCTTCGCCAGCATATGCATGGCCAAAAGCCATGGCAAGCTGACAGACGCGGCGAAGCCTTTTTGCAAAGCATGTTATGCAGTTACTTGAGCAGGAACACATCGACATCTACATCTCTTGCGCGCATCCTGAATTATATCAGAAACTCAAAGAGCAGGTTAACAAGTGAGACATTTGAAAGGCTTCACTAAAAAATCAAATGAGGTGAAATTATTTTGTGAAACGCAATCTTGTTCCCGACTGGCTGCATTTGATGCTGCATTGAATAAATACTGATTGTAAAAAAAAAAAAAAAAAAAAAAGTACACATGCCTGGCTGCACAGGGGCATTGACCCATTATCAATTAAATGAAGAACCTCTGAATTACAAATCCAATGAATTTAAATATATGTTGTCAGCTATTGTTACACTTATTTTAATGATTTTTTTTTGGGGGGGTTGCTATGGTAACCTTTCAGTACGTGTATTGAAGTACTGTAAGCATGTATTATCAAAATCACAATATTGGTCCCGTGACACTTTGACAATACTGGTATCATGATCATGCTTATAATTTATAACACAAATCCACATTGCCAATGACGAGTTGAAACACTGAGGGACGACGTAAATATTTCTCGTATTCGTCACACCAGCGAAGCATCAGGGTCGCTTTCAAAATTGCCCCACGTCAAAAGCCCTGGCGACAAACCACAAATGTCCTCTGTCCAAAAAAGTTCAAACAAAGAGAAATTAAGGGTTGTGATGCAACCACGATATTGTGCCAAATCAACACTGTTGTGATCATTTTTGATATGCCCACACGGAATGTGAAAGCTGTTGATACAGACAGACTGTGCAACAGTAAAGCTATGAGGATTTTCTTTTGGCTGCTCCACTTTTGGCCTAATCCTCTTCTTATTTAAAATGTACTTCACACACCATACATCGTTTCAAGACAACGAGCCACAAGCTAATTCTTGGTTCCGTTGTGATGATACAAACTTAACAGAAATTAAACTAGAATACTGGTATGTGATGATACGTGGCTTCTTGCGGGCCATAAATGAAAAGTTATATGTAAAAACGAGCATGTGTAGGACAACAAAATACTACTCAGTAATGAAAACTGCAAAAAAAAACAAAACAAAAAGACAGACATTCCAGACAAAACGACCAGACAATTCAGGTATCCACAAAAATATTGCTGGCCACAGGCCAAAACCTCCTATGTCGCAATTTGTTGGATTTCGTTTTTTTCCCCCACTAACTATAGTATTGGTGAATAATTATGGAAGTGAGTGTTATTTTTGCAAATTTGAGACCGATCCTAAGTTTTAGGAACGACTGGCTCTTTTCCATGATACAATGTTAATGGTTGGACAAACATGCTGTTTTTGGAGTCTCCTGGCAAGTGATGATTTTGGAGATACAAGGATTCCGCCTGACACAAACAATTATGTAAATTCTTCAGATTAACACATAAAAATTGTAAGGTCGTTCAAGTGTACTAGAGAGACGTTTGATTCGAGGGTGACAGAAAGACGGGCTGGCACAAACTCACGGTTCAATGATTGGGTCCTTCTACGCTTGTCATGTCTACATTACCTTGCCTCCCCCTTCCTCTGATTAATGAGCCCAGAATAATGTCTTGTCAGTGCCGCTCTGTGTCCACTTAAGTGCATTGAACAGAACGATATTCCACAAACGGTGGCATAAATCCCCTCTTTTGGGCCTAGTAATGTGAAATGTACAATGTTTAAACATTTTATGAAGCAGATTCCTGTGCAACCATCTGCCATACGGCACAGACGTCGCAAGGATATCAACTGTCACATCATTCACACCAACGAGCAGCAACAAACATCAGATACATATGTTGACTCCTTGCCATATGACTGTCACTTCATCAAGTTTTGTATTACTTTTTTTTTTCAGGTTAGAATGCAACTGAAACATGTAAATGATGCAAATGAAATATGTTGATGAATCCCCTAATGACATGCCAGGGCAAACAAAGCTGGACAGCCGTGTGCAGTTTGTCCTTGATTTCCCCCTGGTTGCAATAAAGCACACATGGCAAAGGATAAATGCTGGCTTTGCGCCAAGAACACCTTGGTAGATCAATGGCAAGTTAGGAAGAGGAAGATTAAAATTTTCAAAACGCAAGCTTGGGGTCCTGACCGAGGAGGTCCGAAGAGGACTGTCAGAAAATTAGACATGTGTTTTCCTCATTAAGCAAGATTAAAACTGTAGTGAGCGCCTATGGAGAGGAAGACAAGGTTATATTCATTCATTTGTCCAGAAAATCCCAAATACTGGTACGATCATTTAGATATTTCAGAATTAGGATCAGAATCATCTTTATTGGCCAAGTATGTAAAACACACAAGGAATTTGTCACCGGTAGTACACACTGCACTAGTATTATCATAAACAAGGACATGACAAATAAGTATGGCAGGACATTCCGTAATTTAAGTGTACCGTTGTGCGGTGGCACCACCCAATGACAACTATGAGACAATGTGCAAAGTATCAAAGAGAGCTAAAGTGATCAGTGGTAGAATACAATGCTATAACAGTTGTACAGTTGGTGCAGAAAATCATTGAACCAATTTAAAGGGACCAGTCGCAGTATTTGTAGTACAACAAGTGTGCAATTATGCAGATGTCCTTGTGCGCTTTAAAGTGTCCGGTGCTGTGGAATATAGATCAGTGACAGTGGTTCAAATGAGTACGGAGCTGGAGCTACAATGATTATAACGGTAATGCTGTTCCACAGGGTTGTGCAAAATTGCAAAGAGCCACTTTCCAGATAGATTTGGATTATAGTACTGTTTAGGGAGTTAATGGCTAGATGGAAGAAGCTGTTTAAGTGTCTGCTGGATTTGGTGCGCATGGATAGGTAGCGCCTGCCTGAGGGGAGTAGCTGGAAAAGGTGGTGGGCAGGGTGCGGGGGGTCCAGTAGGATCTTCCGTGCCCTTGTCTTGGTTCTTGCAGTGTGCAAGTCCTCAAGAGTGGATAGGGCGGTGCCAATGATTTTTTCCGCCATCCTAACTGTCAGATTTTGTCCTTTTTTGTGGCAGCCCCAAAGCAAACCGTGATGGAACAACACAGGATTGATTCGATGACTGCCATGTAGAACTGTTTTCGCACATCCTTTTGAAGGCCATGCGTCCTCAGCAGGCTCAGGAAGTACACCCTCTGCTGGGCCTTTTTCAGGATGGAGTTGGTGTTAACCTCCCACTTCATGTCCTGAGAGACTGTGATTCCCAGGAACTTGAAGGTCTAGACGGTTGACACAGGGCAGTTGGATAGTGTGAGGGTTCAGCTGTGGTGAAGGATGTTTCCTGAAGTCCACGATCATATCTACCGTCTTGAACGTGTTCAGCTCTAGATTGTGTCGGCTGCACCAGAGCTCCAGCTGCTCCACTTCTTGTCGGTATGCAGACTCGTCGCAGTCTTTGATGAGACCGATGACTGTGGTGTCGTCTGCGAACTTTATGAGTTGACGGCTGGGTGTGTTGAGGTGCAATCGTTCGTGTAGAGGGAGAAGACCAGTGGAGAGAGGACGCATCCCTGTGGGGCTCCAGTGCTAGTGGTGCGTGTTGATGATGTTGTTCTTCCCGGCCTCACCTGTTGTGTCCGTCCCGTCAGGAAGCTGAGGATCCACTGGCAGATCGTAGGGTACACACCGAGCTGGAGAAGTTTGGGGGTGAGGAGTTCCGGGATGATGGTGTTGAAGGCAGAGCTAAAATCCACAAACAGGATCCTTGGGTAGGTCCCTGTGCTGTCGAGGTGCTCGAGGATGTAGTGCAGGCCTATGTTGACTGCGTCCTCCACAGACCTGTTTGCCCGGTAGGCAAACTGGAGAGGGTCCAGCAGGGGTCTGGTGACGTTCTTTAGGTTGTTCAGTACAAGGCGTTCAAAGGACTTCATGACCACAGACGTCAGAGCGACAGGCCTATAGTCGTTCAGTTCCGATGTTGCTGGTTTCTTGGGAACTGGGATGATTGTGGACTGTTTGAAGCAGGATGGGACCTCGCACAGCTCCACGGATCTGTTGAAGATTTGTGTGAAGACCGGAGTCAGCTTGTCAGCGCAGACTTTCAGGCAGGAGGGGGACACTGTCGGACCCCGCAGATTTCTTGATCTTCTGCTGCTTGAAGAGCCGTCTGACGTCCTGTTCGTGGATCTGTAGGGCAGAGATTGAGGGTGGGGGCATGGATCGAGTAGATTCTGGTAGAGGTGGGCATATGTGGGAAATGGGGGTGTCCTTTTCAAATCGGCAAAAAAACATGGGCATACTTGGAGTCATGGGGCGGCCCCGTGGTCCAGTGGTTAGCGCGTTGACCTCACAATGCAGAGGTCGTGGGTTTGATCCCGGCTCCGGCCTTCCTGGAGTTTGCATGTTCTCCCCAGGCCTGCGTGGTTTTTCTCCGGGTACTCCGGTTTCCTCCCACATTCCAAAAACATGAATGGCAGTCTTACTGAACACTCTACATTGTCCCTAGGTGTGAGTGTGGATGGTTGTTCTTCACTGTGTGCCCTGCGATTTGCTGGAAAATCGGTTCAGGGTGTCCCCCGAAGATAGCTGGGGTTCGCTCCAACACCCCCCGCGACCTTTGTGAGGATAAAGCGGATCGGAAAATAGATTGATGGATGGACTTAAGAGTCATGCATGTGAATTTTCATAACGATTGGTAATAGTTTTCTGACATTAGCCAACATTGCTCTTTATTACAATTTGCATTTTACATTGTCCCGGTGTGATTCCTCAGAACACCAGGCAAGAAATACTTCGCCTTCTAAATATTCAGTCAGGAGCACACTCAGAACAGCCCTTGACAAAATTGGGGCCCCATGCAAGCTTGATGACATGTCAGCAGCATAACGGAGCATTCAAGCTTCACTAACTAAGTAGGCACAGGTTGAACGGCTGTCATTCATGTCCCCAAATTATTTTAGATTTTTCATTTATTTATTTAAAATTATTTCCATCTATAATTTCGGACGACATCTCCAGCACACCTGTTCCCCCCTGATGGACAAGCATTTCGGATAATGGAAAGATGGATGTCTTGTACATGTCAGAGTGTTCCCTCATATTGGTCAGGTCGCAGGTCGTAATGCAAAATGAGGCCTCCCCACAGAGGATGGGGGGCCTATGCACAGTGTGTGATTTGCGTGTAAGGAGGGGTGGCGCTGCCTGGCATGAGGATGCCTTTTCCATGTTACGCCTGTCTAAGGATGGGTACCTTTCATATTTGTACTCGTTTGGTTCCGATTCTCAATACCTTGGAATTGATACCGCTCAGGTTAATTTTTTTAACAATAGAATTTGAAATTTTGGCCAACCCTTCTAAACAGAATTGCTTCAAATCTGCCATATTGGAGGGTTTTCTAACATGAACTGCCCGTTTAATGTCACACCACAGCATCTCAATTGGATTCAAATACAGACTTTGACTTGTCCACTCCAAAACCTTAAATTTGTTTGTTTTTTTAGCCATTCAGGGGTGGACTTGCTGATGTCTTTCGGATCGTTGCTCTGCTGCATGATCCAGGAGTGCTTGAGTTTGAGGGTACAAACTAATCGTCGGAGGGTCTCCTTCAGGATTTAATGGTAGACAGAAGAATTCATTGTCCCATCAATCATAGAAAGTTGTCCTGGTCCTGAGGAAGCAAAACAGCCACAGACCATCACACTGCCACCACCATGCTTCACTGTTGGCATGATGTTCTTTTTATCAAATGACGTGCTTTTTACCCGAGACGTAAAGGGCCACACATCTTCCAAAAAGTTAAATTTTTTGACTCATTTGTCCACAGAATGTTTTTCCAAAAATCTTAAGAATCGTCAAGATGTCTTGGAAAATGTGAGATGAGCCTTAGTGTTGTTTTTGGACAACAGTGGTTTTTGCCTGGAAACTCGACCACGGATGCCATTTTTGGCCAGTGTCTTTCTTATGCTAGATTCATGAACACTGACTTGAACTGAGACCAGCAAGGTTTAGAGTTCTTCGGATGTTGTTGTAGGTTCTTTTGTGACATCCTGGATGAGTTGTCGTCACACTCTTGGAGTAATTTTAGCTGGTTGACTGCTCCTGGGAATGTTTGCTGAAGCCCCAGAGTCTTGGTAATGGCTTTGTAACATTTTCTAGACTGATAGCTTTCAATTTGTTCTAATTTCTTCCTGAATTTCTTTGGATCGTGACATGATGCGTTTGTTTCTTGAGCTCTTAGTGCATACATTCGCTTTGTCAGGCAGATTCTATTTATGTGATTTCTTGATTCAGCAAATGTGGGGCTAGGGTGTTGCCTGTGAACTTGAACTCAGTTTTCCCAAAAAGGAACAAGAAATGAACACATTAAACAAAACGACTTGTTGACAACTTCTGACTGGCTGCAAGAAATAATTGTTCATTTTCTAAAAATGAATATTCAAATGAATATCCTCCATATCTGTTTTGGGACAATCTGTATTGAAACATTACCAAATTGGAGATCAAAGAACGGATTTTGGTCAACCTCAAAGGTTTGTCTTTACTATAATCTCCAAAGCCATTTGATTTTCCCCACTGACAAGCACTGACCTCAATTCTGTCAGTAGCGCATTTCGATACAGTAAACATTCTCTAGTACGGACTCGTGTTTGCGCTGTCCAATCTGTCCTGATAACAGAAATTCCTCATTTGGGAAATTAGCATGGTACATGTCTTCTTCCTTTTATAACTTTGCTGCTGTGAATTGGGAATTTCTCCATTGCGAGACTAATAAAGGTTTTCTTATCTTATCTTATGTCCTTTATGAACCTGCAAATATGTTGACAAAATACACGTGTAACAACGCAATCAATAAAATACAAAAATACACTGTCCAAAAACTGTTCACAGTACAGTGAAACTCCTCTAGAACGAAACCTACATGGGCGAAAATACCCCCATATGTGAAAAAATCTTCATGCATTAACACAATTCCCATTCTCCTGCCCCCCATACGACGAAAAACCCCCTGTTGCGTTATATGAAATCATTTTCTCTGCTCCAACCTCGCAAAGACATTCACTACAACGAAGTTTTATCCAACAGCGACCTCTCCTGGTTCGTTCGGAAACGGCAACAGCAAACACCACACTGGTTTACATAGTGAACAATGTTTATTTCGGTCACAGCTGCGAGTTTCCTGGACTCAACAAACTCATAGCTGCTCTGCCATTGCCAAGAGGGACCTCACTGTCTATGTTTGTTCATACTGAAGCTAGCGGATCCGTAGCATCCGATTAGCTGCTCAGAGTAAATTGCTTATGGCTTGACGGACATACAAATAAACGAACGTTTCCCCGAATGCTTTACTTGTTATCGTGCTAAAAACAGCCGCGGGACGCTTCATAGTCATCGATGGTCATAGTTAGCTCTCGAAGGCTAAAAACCTTACGCTAACTGGAGCGCTTCTCTCTCATTAGCGCTCCAGTTAGCGTAATGTTTTTAGCCTTCGAGAGCTAACTAGGCCGTCGAGGACTATGAAGCGTCCCGCGGCTCGACGGA
>CAAKHF010022212.1:0-16550 GCA_901007745.1 Hippocampus kuda | reverse complement strand
ACCTCATGTGACACACATACACAATATAGGCTCGTCCAGCAGCACTTAATTTCAGGAGCATTTAAAACCATCAAGTATGCATTCACAATTAAGAGCAGGAAACTAAATTTACAGATACTGCCAAAAATAAAAAGATGATTTAAAAATACAAACTAAAATGCCACCCAAATTACGCTGTGTGATCTTAAACAAGTCTGTCCATTAAATTGCGCAATGTCGCAGTTTCACTTAAGACACCAACCAAACAATAACAAAACAAACTATTCTTTGAAAATAAAGTAAACAGATCATTTGCATTTTGAAAATCGGAGATACAACAGCAAATAACTGAAAATGTTGAGCAGCTGAGATTGAACGAACTTTCGTGCACGAAAGTGACTACAATGCGCCATTATACAGTAAATTGCAGGTGAGCAGATTTATTTGATACATTTTTGTATCTTTGTCATTTTATTTCGTTACCATTAACTTAATACTAACAAAATAAAATGACAAGAAGAAATGTAAAATAAAATTCATTTACTCACCAATGTAGTGCCTGTTCACTGAGCTGCAGATCTACGCGAGTGTCCCCAAACGTTTTTGAACGCACCGTAGCTTGTAAGTGCCCAGCCGTGCTCTGATGTTTCCTTGCTGCCTTGGTAAAACAATCCAGTGTGGCTCCAAACACCAAATAGGTCAGTTGCAAGCAATAGGCATTCCCAGCAGTACAATTTGCAGCGTTTCTCAGAGGCTGTGAGCCACGGGTACCGTTCATAATTGCTCGTCTGAAAATGACAGACATTCCCTTTTCCTTGCTGGGACAGGCTAGCTAGCGCAGGAGTTGGGCGACCTCAATATCCAGCTTTTCGTGGAAGGCCCGTCTTGAAAATTGTGTGGAAAGTAGTTCTGCAACCAGATCGACGTCTTCTCCTTCGGCCATTTTGGGTTAAAATGCAGTGATAGCTCTCGCAGGCGCTAATCCAATCTTTTTTTTTTAAAGAATCTTTATTGAACAAATCAGGATACAATTCTCAGTAAACAGAAAAGGCACTAATCCAATCACCGAACGCGCACGGCCAATCTCGACGTAAGGCCTTCTAGCTGGCCCTAGTACGCAGACGAACAATAGCCAATCAGATCACGAGTCTCAGACTCGTGATCTGATTGATCTGCAACCTGATCTGCAACCTGACTGTGCCCGTTCATTTTCAGCGAACAGGGGCTTGCTCTGTTTAATCTGAAGGCCCAGAGCAAGTTTAATTTACCTGGCAACACAAGCTAGCTGAAATATGATTGGTTAAAAACTCTACCATAATAAATAAGTTATTTATTATAAGATTTATTTAATGTTATTTTAAATAACATTGAAAGCTACTCGACTAAGTGGAAATAATATGACGTAAAGAATACAGAGAATAATTTTGTTTACATATTTATGAAAATAAAATAAATTTATGTTATTCTCAGAAAAGTAAATTTATTAAATTTACTTTTCTCAGAATGTTTAGGCCAGCAGAGAAGGCCTTGCTGGCCCTGACGGAACGCCACTGTACATACTGTACATATATATTTTTGGTTTGGCCCTGATACTTTTTGGTATAAAACAAAAACCATAGCAAAAGTTTAAAAAGTCACGTACTAATTCTACATCCACATTTATTTGTCTTGTTATGACAACACACCACTGATGGTGCATGCATTGCTTTCTGGTTTACTGTGGGTCACTTGGGCAATTTGTGTTACGCGAATCAATTAAAAGAAGATGTTAGCCGCCGGAAAGAAGCTGAAGTGTCAGCAGATTTGCGCCCGAGTCAAACATTTGTTCTCATTAGCGTTTCTTGGGAAGAAATCAGCACCGCTTGAGGGAATCCGGTGATTTTTTACTCGCAAATAGGGAAAGTCGACCCGCTGGCGTTATGCAATTTGTAACACAGAAGCACGGTGCACAACAGTGTATGTATGTGTATTGTGTGCTTGATATGTGGGAATATTGTTGTTTGGAAAATAGGGAAAAAAAGGCCATTTGTGCATTAGGCTTAGTGGTGACGATGGGGTTGGGCATTAGTAGCTCAATACTGCCCTCTAGTGGGCATTTGACAATTACATTAATACTGTATTACTCTGGATACAGATTGCTGGAATAATTATAGTATATAGTTTAGATTATAATATTTGAAATGCGTTCAAATAAAACGGTAGAATAGAGGCTCAAAGTAATTATAATGCAGTTTCTTTTTAAAAACTGCAGAATATGCTTGTGTCTAATTTCACGTAATCAAAATGAATCATAACTACAACTCAAATATTAAAATGCATGTTATATATGTATAATAAAATGTCATCAATTCAATGGGGGAAAAATATAATTTTACAAGAAGTAACATCACAACAGTAAAATGTAAATTTGATAAATAAAACAAAATACACATTAAAAATAAATGACAATATAATAAAATATCTTCTAGGATATTTTTTTAATTACAAAAGATGCAATTTTTTGTGTGAATTTCAATCCTAATGCAAATAAAACACTAATTATGGTTGCATAATTGTATTTTTTCATATTAGTGGTAATTGGTAATAAAAAATAAATAAAACAACTAGTATTTTGGGGCAATATTGAAAAAAAAGCCGTAAAATATTTGTGTTAACTGACTCAAATTAAAAAGACTAATATTAGTAATAGTAAATAAGCAACTACTTGACGAGAACATGTCAAAATAAATAACAATAACGTTACAACTAATTATGATCATAATGAATAAAATAAGCCGAAGGTCGAAGTAAAAGATGAAAGCTGCTTCCATGCAGTCAAATTAAAAATTATAACAGATAATATAGTTTAGATACACTAAATTCAACTAAAACAATAAATATTAAATAGACTTGCATGGATTTCTTTGCCAAGAATATATTCAGAATACGACTATACAAATTCCAAAACTGCCACTAAATAATGCATAGAATAATTTAATAGCTACTTTAGTTTTAAAACGAATTTCTCTCGGGGTTTTATTTTTGCTCCATGATTGCGTAATCTACAGTCGGAAACCGACCAGGCAGCAGCCTATTCATTTGACGCCTAGTCATTGGCTGCCAAGGACAGGAAGTGTTATGACGTCGACCAATGGGATGAGACGTTTATTCTAGGGGTTTAGTTCCGGAGTGGCCCGTTATTGATGCAAGTCGTGGCCCGAAAATCGGTGAGTAGTCGCATTTTCGGCGGCTGTACAGCTGCGTGCATGTGACGTCATCTGACACGTACGTCCACGGATGCTCGCGGCGCGTGACAGTGGCAACAAGGTCGCGCGCTTACGCTCATCTCAACCTCCGAACGTGACGTTGGACGTCGCCACACATTTGACCCACTTATCTGCCCAGAATGGCCCCGACATTCAAACGGGTTAACGTCGTTGTGTACTCAAATAATTATTTCATCTAACGATTATTTATCATTCAACGACGTCGCTGACATCACTTCCAGCTTTTTGAAAACGTACTATTGATCCACTGATGGCGTGATTAAAGACCACCTGCCGCGGATCTTGTCTGTTTGTTTATGACTGTCATCCCTGAAATGAACACAAGGGGACGCCAGATCTCATTGTTGACTTGTTTTTCCTCAACAGGTTGAGAGGACATGAACATGTACCAGGTTCCCAGCCCGGGAATACCAGGCTGTCCACCTGGACTGGAATACCTGACTCAGGTAAACGTTACATATTCTTATTTATTCTATTACTTCATGCATTATTTTATGAGCAGAAATACAGAGGTGGCACTCATACTCTACAGCCTCTTTAAGTACAGCAGATTTTTGTGTGGAAAAAAAACAATTAGGTAAAAGTACATATTGAAGCAGGAGTTCAGAACATTCAAAGAGAAGTACAAATAAATAATTGATGAGTGAATGTATAGTTGATCATGAAATGTAGTCAAACAGCCATCCCACCCAGTGATGGTACTACTCATCTGTTTGTTTGACCCTGGCGGAGGTCTGGCTCAATTGATAGTGATGTTATTGATAGAACAACCAATCTAATGGTGGACGAAGACTTTTGCGTGCTAGTTTTAGCCCAGTAAAGTGAACCCCTGCATATTTGTGGTTCGCCATTTGCAACGTTACACTGTGATCTCCATGATAATGTTTTCAGTGTCTGCTTTCTAGGTGGACCAGCTACTTATCAAACAGAAGGTTGAGCTTGTTGAAGGTAAGTAGCAAGCACGGTTTCGTCATATTTTTTCCATTTGCAAAAACTATGGTAAAAACACATGCGCAGTTGAGGTGTTATCCCCTTAATAGAATAGCACGTCAATTGTCGGCCCTCACAGCTCTCGTCGGATTCGAGAGTAACAACAAATATGAGGTGCGGAACTCAATGGGCCAGAATGTGTTTTACGCCGTTGAGGAGAACGACTGCCTGAGTCGCCAGTGCTGCGGTCCCATGCGCCCCTTCTCCATCCACATTCTGGACAACTTCGGACAGGAGATCATAACTGTCACCCGCCCGCTCAAGTGCATGTCCTGCTTCTTCCCGTGCTGTCTACAGGAGGTAAGACCATGCTCACATTTCTAATATAGATATAAAACGGCGCCATTACGGGTGTGGCAGTCTGCAGCTCCACGTACGCTGTCGCTTCAAAACCATAGACACTAAGGTGGATTCAATCATGACGTCGCATTGGGTCTCGGACATTCCAATGCAACTTCCTCGTAGCACAGACCTGACAAATCATTGTTCAAAAGAAAACAAATATACAACGTATGTGATCATATAGCAGTGGTTCTCAATTATTTTCTGTCATGACCCCCAAGGAAGAGGAAAACATCTCGCGCCACCCCCTCACGACTATAAATAGTATCATTTGTCTATGAAATTGTTATAAGTACACCTTTGAATCACACCTATCCTTATTAACGTATAAGAGAATAAAAAAAGAAAGAAATATGGACCAACTTACAACAAAGAATAGCTTTCGTAACTGGAACAGAAAAGATTTAAAGTGCATCTGATATTCAAAAATAACATTAAATCCTTAATTTAACAAATATTTTTGGACTGACCATGTCAAACCATACGATACTAAAAAATAAAATGACATAAAATCAATAACTAATAATGCATTCAAACTAATCAACATTATCTCAAGAGTACAATATTAAAAAAAAAAAAACAACTTTAACCAGCAAAACAAAAACATAAAAAAAGAATTTGTGCTTTTTTTTTTTAAATCAAAGATGATGTCTGGATTAATGGCTACAATGAGCACATTTTTCATTGCACAGCTTTTCGAAGCGAGGTTTGAAGCAGGACACAGCAACTCTCGGCTCCTAATCAATGTGTAGCCGGGACCTGTATTATTAGTTGACTAAAGTAGCAGTCACAAAGCGGCATGATTGTTGGCAATATTCGGCACGTTTTCGCTGAAAAAAAAAAACTCAAGCAGCTTATCAGCGTGATTGGGGTGTAATGTCCTTAAGTGGGGGCGGCCCGGTAGTCCAGTGGTTAGCACGTCGACTTCACAGTGCAGAGGTACCGGGTTCAATTCCAGCTCCGGCCTCCCTGTGTGGAGTTTGCATGTTCTCCCCGGACCTGCGTGGGTTTTCTCCAGGTGCTCCGGTTTCCTCCCACATTCCGAAGACATGCATGGCAGGTTGATTGAACACACTAAATTGTCCCTAAGTGTGAGTGTGAGCGCGTATGGTTGTTTGTCTCTGTGTGCCCTGCGATTGGCTGGCAACCGGTTCAGGGTGTCCCCTGCCTACTGCCCGACGATGGCTGGGATGGGCTCCAGCACCCCGCGCGACCCTAGTGAGGATTAAGCGGCTTGGAAAATGGATGGATGGATGTCCTTAAGTGACGCCTTAATTTATTTAGCTTCATGCTGTCCGCTATCAAAGGTTTTAGACACAGGAAGCACATCGAGCACTGCAGTCACATTGAATCATATTTCCTCCCTGAGAATGCTCCCTGCGCAAACTCTGCCAATGAGAGCGCCACTGCCCCCTAAACGTAATGGAGGTGCAACTGCACGTTATTTTAGGACAGTAAAAAAAATAAAAAAACATGAATAAAAAAGCATGTTCCCCGAGGTCAAACGCGCCCACTTGACGGAGCCTTGCGGGGGGGGGGGCGCGCCCCACTATTTTAGAAACACTGTCGTATAATAAGTAACATACAGTAAAAGAAAAAAAAGAAGTCATTGTTATTTACGAGATGTCTTTAAACACACCACACACAGCGTGAACGGCTGCGCAGCAAACAAAAATGGCGGCCGCGACGAACCGCGGCCTCACACCAGTAACACAATCGACCAAAAAATCAAAAAAAACTCAACACGAACAACTATGTACCGCAAAACTGAAAAGAAACAAACATTACCTACAACACAGTATGGCGGGAGCAATGATGACGTCGCATTGGGTCTCGGACATTACTGCGCAACAGAAAAGCACTTGCTGTTCAATTCCACAATGTAAAAACTCTCACTCGACAAAACGTAACTTTAATAACAACACACAACGCAATGTGGGCTTGGAATAAATCAGGGAATTACTTTGGCACACCACACAGTCGAAAGAGAAGACAAGGTGAAATATTCTTATAAAATTGTTCATTAATGCGGACCATCAAGGAGACGCGACTCACCAATGCAACTTCTTCGGAGGTCTGCCTGATGCTACGGCGGGAAGCAGGCGTCATACTGTGCGCTGTTGCGTCACTTCCGTCATAATTTAATAACTTTATGCATCACAAATAATGATAACCTGTCCACTGTCGTAACCGCTGTCCCTGAAAGGGCGAAATATAATTTTGATTGATTCTCTTCTCAACTGTGACCAAATCAAAGTAAATGTAGTCTGCAAAGTACCACTTGTATTCTGAATCAAATTTCTACAGTATGTGATTGTTCAAACGATTTTTTTGTAGTTAGAGGTGCAGGCCCCACCGGGAAACACGGTGGGGTACGTCATGCAACAGTGGCACCCCTTCTCCCCCAAATTCATCGTCGCCAATGAACACACGGAGCCGGTCCTGAAGATCCACGGCCCCTTTTGCGGATGGAGCTGCCTTCCAGATGTGGACTTTGAGGTGGGTCGAACCAAACACGGACGGCAATCCCTTTAAGTTGTCCGGAGTTCGTTCATGGGCATTTCGTGAGGTGCTCAGTGATTCTCCGGGTGCTCAAAGCTGATTCTGCTGAACAGGGATTCAAGGTCATTTGTACAGAGCTCGAAGTAACTGAACCGTAAATATCACAAGCCTGTTTTTTCCCTCGCTGTCTTTATGAGCCCCAAAACTCAAGTCATTGGGCCAGCGGGCAGACAGCCTGGAATTGAATGGGAATCCGGCCATGGTTTCATAGGCAACGAATACAAAGTTTGTGTCTTCTTTTAGATTCTGACCATGGATGAGGTTAGCAAGATTGGGAAAATCAGCAAGCAATGGACCGGCCTCCTTCGGGAAGTGTTCACGGATTCTGACAACTTTGGTATCCAGTTTCCGATGGACCTGGACGTCAGGATGAAGGCTGTCATGATCGGGGCATGTTTTCTCATTGTAAGTATTCCACTGTGACACACACACACAAAAAACATTTCCGGTCCCTCATCCACCTTTCTGGATATTTTGAAGTTTACAACAGTGCTTGAGCTCTCAGCACAATTTCCTTCCTCAATTTTACCAAGTTGATGACATTTTTGATCAAAGGGTCCACCTGAGTAGTTTTACCAGAACATCCTGAATATGTCTGGAAGGATCATGGAATCTCAAGCTACAAAAAGAAGAAAAAAGCAAGATTTCGGTCCTCTTATTCATTCAGTCTGACTATTGGGACTCAGTGTTATATTAGACAAGAAGTCATTTTGTATCAATTTTGAGGCACTATTTTTGCTAACCATGCGATGTCTGTGTTCTAGTGCCAGGCTGTGGCATATTTTCAAAAATTGTAAGAATAATGAAAAAAATAAGTTCGGACATAAGGATCCACAAAGGACCTGTGGGTGAGTGCATACATCAATGCACAGCTAGTTGTCATTGTTTTGCGAGTGAAAGGTGAGCAATTGTCTGTTCTGTGTCAGAGTCAACTCGAAGGGGCTCAAAGGTTTCCTCTGAGATGACTTTTCCGTTCGCTGGCTGTCGGAAATGTTCCTGTAGTGACCACTCTTTGTAGCGCTTGGCTCGGATTTAGTTGGAAGTGTGACGTGAAACTAACCGCCTTCACCATAAACTTAAAACAGATTTTCAGCCCCCTCTGTGTCTTCCAAAACGTCAGAACGGTTTTCACAGCTAATTTAGAGGACATGGCAGGCAATTCAACGTTGGTGCTTGCATCACTGTCAGTTTACCGTTTTCTCCATTAACATCCGTTGTTCTCCTTTTTTTTGCAGGATTTCATGTTTTTTGAGACGACTAACTGAGGAGTTTAAAACAACAACAACAAAACGTTATCATGCAAAGCTGCTGGAAGGAACGAGGCCGCAAAAGCCCCCACATAAAAAGTGAGCTCCCGAATGCATTCATGTGTCAGAACGGTCCTCCAACGAATAGTTTAACAGAAAAGAACATTTACGTTCTGAGAAAGTACGACATTAAGAAACACAGACGTTAAGATAGAAGGTTTGTTTTAGTCTTTCGTTGCTGCAGTCGGATTTGAACTCTTTTTCAGCTTGTGTTAACTTTGGGAAGCCTCGATTACTATGGAAATTATTTTGTGTAAAAATAAAACATGTCATTTGTACGATTCAGTGAGACTGTACAGCGTTATGTAACATGGTCCTCAAATTCAAATAGTGGACTAAGTATGTGTCGTGTTTGAACAAAACGCACTTATTCAGTGTGTCGTTTGATTCCACAGCACGACACGCTTCTGCGCTGCTTTATGTGTGTGCTTTCAGTTAACTTTTAATTTAAAGACTATACTTTTCAACTACCAAAAAAAAAAAAAAAGATACCGGAACTGATAATGATTTAAAGTGTATGACTCGGCCTCCACCACAAGGGGTCGCTAGCGCTTCATGTAAGCCACATTCCCGTGACCGCCAAGCCTGCTCGATGCCACTGACGTTGTTGTGGGACTGTATATTTTCGGATAGACTCAGGTTTAAAATGCATGCCACTTAAATTTAGTGTCACCGACTGCTCACTCACTTGCAACTGACTATGGATTGTACACACACACCCCCCCCCCACACACACACACACACACAAAAACATAAACCTGATTTCTTCTACGCATTGACATTTTCTATGTTGAGTCACCATTGGTTCACTTCGTACGCGCACTGTAGCAAGAACTCTCGAAAAAACAGTTACAAATGGTCATTGTTGATACTTTGAAGTTTTTTTCTATAAATATGCAGATTCTTGATAGTTCTGTTTGCTTTGGTTAACGTGTGTTCAGTTGAACTGTTTGATGATTAACAAAATGTTTGTATGCCTCAGCAGAGATTTTTTTTTTGTCAGGGATATTTTATTGATATTGTGGATGAATTTTTCTGTCTGTTACAACCATTTCTGGTCTGAAATAGTTGGTGGAATAATTTAGAGAAATAAATGTGACTAACTTTCCTTGAGAAGGCTGGGCTGATCATATGCGACTCGTGTGGTGGACTAATAGTTGCTACGCCACCTTCAGGCTATTAAAACCTACTTTATGAGTAAACTTCAACCATACTGTCTTAAATTTAACGTACTAATAAGTTGTGTACAAATACAGAGAGCCTAGACGTCATGGAAGTAGTCAATGAATGTGAATAAACTTCAATAGAGGAAATATTTTAAAAAAATTGGATCTTGTGTATGACGATGCAAAACCACAATTGTTCTAATAATCATCTTGCTGTGCCGACTTGCCCCCTGCATGTAAAACAAACGCAACCATGACCACACTTTCTTTTCCAATAAACGAAACCTGCATCACCCGAAGGACGTAGAAATATAAAAGCCTGTTGTACACATGGATAGAAAAACAAAAAAGTTTGCCAGATAACACCAGGTAACAGTGTTGGTGTTGGGAGCTGACACGAACGTTGCTGCTACAGTACCTCCCTCCAGGCTGCATTTAAAATCAAGCACAGCATTCGTATCACAAAGCCAATTGTACGGTACTTGTCCCTGATATAAATCAACGACTACTTGATGAGCGAGCTAAGCGCTTTGCCAGATAAAAGACCAAGATTAGAAACAGTAAATGCAACACAGACAAAAGTTGCTGCTATCTCCGGCCGGCATAACTCTCTGGAATTGGAGATCTCTTCTGTTGCAACCCGGCGTGAAAAAACAAATGGCCCAAGCCACATCTGTGCAAACAGAGAACGGACAACAACATATTTACACAATTGGGAACGAGACAACAGATTCAGGATGTAGAAGAGGCCATGAGAAACAACACCAACCATTAATAGTGTCATGCACCCTGTAACCTGATAAGGGTTAAAATGGATCGCAAGTGGTACACCTGAAAAGTTGTACAATTTGGAGTTGCACCTACATTTTCGGAATCATGCCCCTGTTTTGTTAGTGTCCTGTCTCAAGTCTCACTCACAGTTACAGTGAAACTCCTCTACAACGAAACCTACATGGGTGAAAATACCCCCTAGTGTGAAAGAAAATCTTCATGTATTAAAACCATTCCCACTTTCCTGACGAGATTCACTACAACGAAGTTTAATCCAACAGCGACCTCTATTGCTTCGTTTGGAAACGGCAACAGCAACCACCACTCCGGTTTACACATGCACAGTAGTCCAGGAAGTATTTGTTATTGTTAGTTTCAGACGCAGCAAGAACGTTGCATTGCTAAATTGGTTAAAAAACGGACCTTTGGATGTCAAGCAGCTAAGACCAGAAGAGCTCTGACACTGGAAGAGAGGGTAAAAGTGATCAAAATGAAAGACGGAGGAAGCAAAGTAAAAAGCATTATCCAAGAAATTGATGTAAGTGAAAGTGAATGCTGATTATAAATTTCACAATTTCTTTCCCTTTAATTCTTTCTACACTGACTATATGAAGTGTCAAATAAGTGTATGCTCATACTTATGCACTATTGGAATAAAAATAAAGAGTACACATATGTTTGTGTGTGCATGTACACATTCGTTTGTGTGTGTGTGTGTGTGTGTGTGTTTACATCTGATATCAAATTTGCTACAGTGAAAAAACCCCTGTTGTGAAAAATTTCTTGCTGCAAACATGATTTCGTTGTGGAGGAGTTTCACTGTATCTGCAGGACGGGCACCAATACTGCATTTGCCGTGCTATCGGGTCAACCAAATATGGCTTTACAGAATGGAGTGTGGGTCGGATTTAGGAACCGCTGTACTGTATTAACAAATCCAGAATTGTCAAAATGTATACAACTCATCACTTGTCACAAATGATGAACATCGAGTGTTCGGCATATTTCATAAATGTTACCCACTGTATTAAGAGCTCAACCTCATCCACTCTCTCCTCCCCACACACGTCTGGATTATATGAAAAAGAAAAGTCACTCTTGTCATGGAAACGCAACAGACCAGACTGACGCAATCCTGAAGTCTGTTCTCCTTGTAATGTTTACACAGCCCTGTTTGCCCACCAAAGGATGAGGCGAGATTCAAATGAAAGTCCATCCTGTGTCATTTGCTGCTCAAATCTTCATGGTTGTTGTTCCTTTTCTTTCTGAGTGGTTACTGGAAAGTAACTTCATGGAAAGTTTATAAGTCTCCGAGCGTCAGGATGAAAAAAATAAGGTTGGTTGTGGATCGTCACCAATCTGCAACATCACAGTGTCCTTTTACACCCCTGTCTTGAAAGTGCTTTGTAGTTATTTTTAGGAAAAACAAATGACCTAGAAACAGGAAAGTTGGTACAAATGTCAATCACGAGTAGACACATGCAGAAAATAGTAAAAGAAAATGATGCCTGAAAACATAATTTAACCCTTTCATGCACCCTGTAAGATGATAAGATGTCCACTGTAGTAACCGCTGTCCCCGAAAGGGTTAAAACTGTCATTTTGGTCATTGTTAGCTGTCTTCTGAAGACTATTTTGTCCAGTTCTAAATTTGAATGACAAGTACGAGACAGGATGACACCAGTAATCTCTGAACTATTTGCGTCGTCGTTCAAACACGACGTCATCGTCATTGGGTGTGATCAGAGCTCGGCGGACACATTTGATGACAGAAAATTAGAACGGCTAATCACGTTTGAAGGTCGAAAAAATAGGTTTTGAATGTGAAGACAGTCCTTTTTTTGGGGGGGGGGGTGAACTTCAGAGATGCCTTGTACTGCTAGAAAATTATCCAACCAAATAAGTCTCTTTCCTCTTTTCTGCATCTCCATCTTGCACGCCCACAGACATTACCTTTATAGTCAAGAGTAATATTAATGAGTACAGAAAATATAGGAGCCGAGCCCCACTATGACTAATGAAAAAAAAAGATGCACCTCCAAAAAGAAAATACACTGTAATTGGAAGTGGCTATAATAGCTTGAAACCGCTAATATTCCAGAAATCATGATTTAAAAAATATATAATTTCAAAATTAAATGGCTTCCAGATGAGTGGATATGTAAACATTTTTGATGGCGGCGCAGGCACCCGCAGCGGCTCCTCTCTCTCTTGAGGAATGCAATTTCATCTGTGCTGCATGTTGCACATGCAGCACAGATGAAATGTTGCACATGCAGCACATTTGAAAATAAAGTTGACTTGACTTGACAATAAAAACAAAAAAACCCCAAAAAACTCACCTAGCAGACCAGGCAAAACGGAACTCCGTCCCGACGAAGATCTGATTCTCTCGGATGACGTGTCAGTTCAACAATATTGACTTGCTTTCCTATAAGCGAGGCACTTTGGCACCATCTTGTGGCATGTGAGTTTTTCAACAAATAACTGAGGGTAGATTCTGAGGAAAAAAAAAAAAAAGAATAGAATTAGAATTTATGAACACCACTGTAAAACAATTAGTAGTGTACGGCCGTTTCATTTTTAAATCACTGTCCGTGGAGATAATTAACCCTTTCGGGGACAGCAGCTACTACAGTGGACAGCTATCATATTATCAGGTGACAGGGTGCATGAAAGAGTTAAATCATGATTGAAAAAGTGAACGTGTTGTGCTTGCAAAACTACGCTGGCTCATAGATTGTACACTTGCGTTGACAGTACCGTGTGTGTGCTTGTTCAATCGGGGATGGCGTCTCCACATATGCTTCACACGGGCCTCCGAGTTGGATCAACATGGGTGGAACTGATGCAAACAATCCAGGAAGTGACTTCCGTGGGATGTAACTGCGTCTGCCAGGTGATCAAAAATTCAAAAATATATTTTTTTAAAAAGCCATTCTTTATCAGGCAAGCTGCAATTTTGGCAAAGAGGAGTGAACCGAGTGTCGAGAAAATGCGAGTTGCCAGTGCGATTGAATATGCAGCCATATTGTAGCAACAAAAAGTAACGTCATACCGGCTGTCGCCAAACCACAGACGGTTCCGTGGCTTTGACGTTGCATTAATCAGATCATTCAGAAGAACAGACCGATTTTTATTTTTTTTTGTTTTATTCATATGACGTCTAACATTATTGATCGCATCCACCTTTTTAAGGAAGCACTTACCTCCACCTGGTTTGTCACTTTTCATGT
This sequence comes from Hippocampus kuda, assembly GCA_901007745.1. Lineage (NCBI taxonomy): Eukaryota > Metazoa > Chordata > Actinopteri > Syngnathiformes > Syngnathidae > Hippocampus > Hippocampus kuda. Next base: position 2,931 of record CAAKHF010022212.1, on the reverse strand, counting down.
TCGGCGTTCCCCTTTCCTAAAGGAAGTTTTCTCATTCATCTGCATGGGTAGACAGACGTCTCCTTGGCAGTCTGCTGCATCATCTGTTTCTTCTTTTAGCCGATTAAACGCAAACCCCCGCCTGTAAGCCTATAAAAGACAGTCTGGATGAGGGTTGCCGGGAATAGACGACGTTCCGTGTCGTCAGGACGCCGCCGCACCGTTTTAGCGCTTTTTGCTAATGCGACGACAGCACAGACTGGGGATGTTTGGGGTTTTGTGGCACCCAAATGAGCTGGAATGCAAATGCAGCGCTAAAAACTCGCCACCTGCGCTTTTGGAATGGCTGCGCTTTGCCTTCAAGTGTCATGTTTGCCAAATAGAACGTGAACAATCCAGTGCAGGTGGTGCTCGATATCATTTATCAGAGCAGCTTTCCTGCTTCTGTATTGACTCTTTCCTTTTTTTGGGGGGGGGGGGGGGGGGGGGGGGTGTGCGCACATGTCAAACTTCCGTGCCAGGGCCTGCCGTGCTTTAAAAAGTTAAAGGAGCACTGGAGTCCCAATCGGGGTCTCCGGCTGAACTTGCCCCAAGTACTTTTGGACACTTCTCAAAACGTAATGAAATTCAGCTTTTCCAAATGTTCATATCGCCGTTTACTTGCTGCCAGCGTGCAGAAGAGAATCAGCACGACAAACATTTCTGTATCACTGACTTGAATCTGGATTCAAACAAAATTGCTCACCCAGCAATTCTAGAGTGTCGTATTAAAGGGAATTGGTGATGCGTGTAATCAAGGTGACACTCGTCCGCTAAGCCTACTTTGTGTCAGCTTGGCTTTTGTGTGCTCACGAGACATTCAAGAGGATTTCTGTTTTTCTGAATGTGTTTCAGCAACTGGTTGTACTGTAACGATCTCCAAAACATCATCCCACCACTCGCATTAGCACGACCTGCATGTTGACTTATGGCAGGAAAAACAATGAGTCGTCGTCGTAAAATTGTCTGGCAAGGGCTCGCTGGACAATTTCAAGGTATATTGGAGAAGTAATCCTGAAAAATTAAACTGCCGCGCATTCAACCCGCAGCCTTGTGATGTCATTAAGTGAAACAATTTCAACAGAGCTTCAGTATAGGAACGATTTGCCAGATGGGACAAGTCAGTCACCCGTAATGAGGAATGAGATCAACATGAGCCAAAGTTGTCGTTTTAGGGGCAGCGGGTCGAGTGGGATATACTCTGGGTACTATGCAAGAAGTGCGTTGACTTGTTCCTTATGTCCGAGCCCCGCCGCCCAATTCTGTTTTTGTTTTCTGAATCCATTCACTCCTCATTGCTGCCCATTTAACAGTGGTGTTGTTGTTGCAATTGCAGTGACAAACTCTTTCCACGTACATTCAGGCAAAGAGTCTCACAACAACATTGCTTCAGACCTGACACAATCTAATATTGTCATATATGATACAGAGTACAAACACTGTGCAGTCATCTGTTTTTTGGGGGAAATAACAGAAAATATGTCTGTACTGTTGCAAGGACCCGAATTGAAATTATTTTCCACATTTTCGCTTAGTTAGTGATTAACCCCCCCCCCCAAAAAAAAAGGACCAGCATGAAGAGATGAAGAAAAATACAGTACGCCCTCATTTTTTGGGACCAGAACTCGCCACGAAAGGTGAAAAACCGCAAAGTAGGATTTGCCAACCCAGGAATTTTCGTGTATGTGGGTACCAGCATGTAAACAGTGTTTATACTTTACATATTTGAGGCGAAGATGACAACAGTACAGATATTTACATACATTTTTTAATTATAAAACCTTCTAACAGTAATTAACATTCATCGGCATTGACTTTTTAGAGAGGAGAAGAGACTTTTGTGTTGGTGACAAAAAAGAAGGCTTTCGCTTGACTCCTACAGGCTTTCGGTTCACTCTTCTGCCGGAGGTGCTGAGGGTGCAGCTGAGGTTTTTAAATTGGAGAAAAATACAGCGATGGGTTGCACTGGGACGTTCATCTTGTCATATTAGTTGAAAGAAGTTTAAAGTTTCTTTTTTTTTATCAGACAATGGTCTTTTTTTAGCGAAGAAAACAACTCTTACCGAGCTGACAGTTTCGGCTGTCACTTCAGCCTTCATCTGAACTGTCACTACTTCCTAATGACATGTCTACAAAAACAGCTGACCAAGTCAGGAAACCTTTAAAATAAGGTCAAGACTGTGAATCAGCCCTGCGCCGCTGCCATTGAAGCAATGTGTCCCTGTTGGTGGTGCCATCTCTGACGAGAGGGCTTACATCAGGGGTGTCAAACCCATTTTTGTCACAAGCCACATTGTCCATGACTGTGAAACCATATAAAGAAGTCAAGAATGATGTTTTTTTTTTCAACTATAGTTTAAATTACTGTAATTTGGTAGAAATGCTCATGACAATATCTCTTTAATTTATTACATCTGAGAATTTGGAAATGTGGTACAGATTTTAGCAAGCATCATAGAAGTTGATTTGATTTGCGGGCCACATAAAATGATGTGGCGGGCCAGATCTGGCCCCGGGGCCTTGGGTTTGACATCTCAAACATGCTTACATGCTTCCATGTAAGCCGGGACGCATTGCTTAGGCGGCGGCAAGGGGTTGGAGTGCAACTTAACCCTCCTGTTGTCCTCGGGTCAAAATGACCCGTCACTGTGTAAAAAACACCTCAAAAATCCCCTAAATGATATTTTTTTAACTTGAAATATTATGACTTTTCCTAGATTGGCCCCAACTGCAGAAACATTGAAATGTTTTTGTTCACATTTCCATGGAAGCTGTACAAAAAAAAGTACAAAGGTGGTCTTCGGGTCAAAATGACCCATGAGGCAAATAGGGTTGAAATCAAGGTCGCAAAGTTATTTACACACCATAGAATGTTTCAATGTTTTAGTTGTGTCTCAGATCAATTAGTAGAAC
>CAAKHF010022211.1:11436-22689 GCA_901007745.1 Hippocampus kuda | reverse complement strand
ATTCAATGACTTATCTTCCTTTTGTGTGCACAAGTGCACCCTTTGTGGCTTCTGTTCTCGACGAAATTTCAAAATCTCCGAGAAATGGCAAGGCCATGAGAATGCGAGGCGAATGTTTGGGGACTATCTCCCCCCCCCGTTATAGATGAGATGGTATAACCCAAGAGGCAAAGTGCCGCTTGCTACTGTTGTTGCGAGTTGCCATCTGTTCTACTTTCGTCAAGCATTCGTCAAACGCCATCATTATCATATTTATTACACAAACAAAAATCTCTTTACTGTTACTAGTGTTATTGCCTCAATATGGCTACACTCCTGAAAGCAAAACAACGAACTCAAACGCGTCCTCGTTCAATGTTGTCAACTCATATCCGGATTAATTTTAGGCAAATTTTCCTCAATTCTCCGGAGAGATTTTCATAAAAATTTGAAAAACCCGGAATTCCGGGAAAATCCGGAGGACTTTCATCTCTGCACAACACAACACATAGGACACAAGACAGTCGTGCAATCTTCATACTGTACTTTTCCCAAATTAGTCATCCAAGATCAAATCATTATCCCATGAACTTGATTTCTTCTGATGGAGTGATGCCTACAACATTCATTCATTCATCTTCCGAACCGCTTTATCCTCACTATAGGGTCGCGGGGGGTGCTGGAGCCTATTCCAGCTGTCTTCGGGCAGTAGGCGGGGGACACCCCGAATTGGTTGCCAGCCAATCGCAGGGCACACAGAGACAAACAACCATGCACGCCCGCACTCACACTCACACTCACACCTAGGGACAATTTAGAGCGTCCAATCCGCCTGCCATGCATGTTTTTGGAATGTGGGAGGAAACCGAAGGACCCGGAGAAAACCCACGCAAGCACGGGGAGAACATGCAAACTCCACACAGGGAGGCCGGAGCTGGAATTGAACCCGGTACCTCTGCACTGTGAAGTCGACGTGCTAACCACTGGACTACCGGGCCGCCTGCCTACAACATATTCATTTTAAAATGTAAAGACGTCACTGAAGTTGTTTGCCGTAAAAGTACCAGACCTTATCTGTTTGCAAGTTGTATACATGCTGGCAAAGGTAAAAGCAGGAGATTATAAGAGATAAAAGATACGTACAATGAAAGGAGCATGACTACCAGTAGTTTGAGAGAGCCACGTTTGAGCTGATGGGCATGTGGGTGACTGCCCCATACCTCAAGGCATCGACGAGTCATTTTCAGACACGCTCAAACACTTTGAAAACTAAACATTACAAAAGTAATATCAAAAGAAAAGATCAGAACAAATATTGCAAAAGCACACCTTCGGCCTTTTCTTTCTGTCAAGACAGAGCCCCAAGGGAATGTTTCCTTTGCCAAGGGTACCATCTGAAGATTCTACACAGAAGCTTTCTCTAGCTTACATTCAAACATCAAAACGAGACAGAAAAGCGAAACCAAAATGAGTCGCTTCAAAAAGGAGAAGAAAAGGAAAAGGGGCAATGAGAAAGGCGTGAGAGAAACGCTTTGGAGGGTTCCACTGTGAACTCCTTGCCTTTCTGCCCAAAACAAAGGGCAGCCATTGTTCTGAGCAAAGGCCTTTAAGTCAGTGTTCGGCCCCTTACCCACCCCATCCCACACAGGGTGACAACTATAGGATTGAACTCTTAGATTAATGTTGGTCCTCTTTCTGTCCCTAATACTGGCTTGAGACTCTATAAATGCCTCCCTCCCCATCACTTTGCAGAGTAACATACACCAAATCCCCTTGTGTGAGAAAACAGGCACAAATGAGGGGTAAAGGATGCAAGTTCACATGCTTCACAATGGAAGACTTAAAAGGCAGACGAAGAACAAAATACCGGAAAAGAAAAGAACTCACGTGAAAATTCCGAAAGCCCTTGTTTGTAGAGTCAACAAAACGATATTCTAATTTGCTCTATCTTGAAAAGCATTTCGCAGCTGCCTCGTCCGACACTCTTGCAGAATAATCCAATCCAATGCAATAACTGTTTGAAGACTTGTTGCTCCAGCATATAAATCTTTTTAATTTTTGTTGATCTACTTTTAGAAATTACAGTGGGGATGAAGTCATTTGAAAGAAATGCAAAATCATCCCAGTATGATGCCGTGCACTTCTGTGCCAACATTAATATATTTGGAACAGCAGCTTTTGCTCTGCGTCTGGTCAATAGTGAGAGTAATGCAAAAAGTACAACAAGAAATTAGTAATACTTATAAATGCACAGTAAAAGCTGAATAAAGTTGTTTCACTTCTGTGTGGTCTCATTAGTGACACATTTCTAGTCTAGGATGCGCAAAAATCTTGATGGATTGGGCTTCTTTGGATTCTGTATTTTATTTATTTTATTGTTTTTTTGTGGGGTCAAGGAGCTTTTCTTTCCATTCCTGCTTAAGCGAGATGACTGGGAAGTACCTGAAGAAACGGTGGTTCAACCTCTAAACGTGCTTAGGAAAGATGTGCGACCTCTTTCCAACCGTGAGCCCAAGTTACTCCTGATCAGCCTTAACGAAAGTAAATGAAATATGTCAACCATCATCCAAGTCATATTGAAAACGACTGGCCAACGACTGTTCACTGCAGTTTCACGGGAGAGGCCTACTCCAGTAATACATTGCATAATGACACGGCTTTGGAAAAAAACATTTATTTGTAAATGACAGCCAGTGTTTCTCAAATACAAGTCCAGGATTGCTTCCAAAACATTGCATTTTCAACATATAAAGGGGAAAAGAACAGCTGTTTGTGTTGAATGAAGAGAACATTGGTCCGGGCGAGAAGTATTAAAAGGGAAAGAAAAGGGAGTCCTAAAAATAACTAAGTGCATCGGAAGCATGTGACGTTATTTGTGTTAAGGTGAAAGGGTCACACACAGAGAATTGCCAAATTATCTCCTGATCAGATGTGGTCAGTGGCAGAGTAATTTCCGTAGTGAAAGGTTACGGTGATGTCATGTTTTATATACATAGATATATATATAGATATATATATATCTATATATATTCCATTACAGCAAATGTGTCAAAATCAAGGCCCGCGGGCCAGATTCAGCCCCCCATGTCATTTTATGTGGCCCGCGGGAGCAAATCATGTGTTAACTATCATGATTCTTGCTGGAATCTGTGCCAAAATGTTAATGGCAATAAATAACATTGAGATTTTGCACCGGCCCTCCGAGGGAAGCCGTAACTCCGAAGTGGCCAGCGACAAAAAATGAGTTTGACACCGCTGCATTACAGGACTCATCTACTCATGAATAAGCACGATTGGAAAGAAAGTTGGAGGTTCACTGAGAAACGCATGAGCAATGAGAGGCCCAGAGAGTTCATGGGGTGCATTCCACCTATTGCAGGTAATGTTAAAAGAAGTGAAGAGAAAGTCTTTTGAAATCCAGAGTGGTTTAAAAGATTGAAAGCCTTCTTCCAGTCAACTGGAGACATTAAACATGAAAAAGAAAATGAGAATAAGAATCCAGGAAAAAAAAAATCAGTATGTGATACCGTGCGTGCCCTTTGATTAACCTGACTCACAATTCATTGGTAAGTGCAGTCAGGCAGTGAAGAACCATTCGTTAAAACTTTTTTATAGTTGTGTGACAGGTAATAATGAAAGTGGGCAATAAGATACTCTAATGGCAAAAGGAGATCAACTTGTTTCTTGCGCTGCGCTGCGAGACAAATGGTCTCATTACTTCTGATTGAAACTGAGAAAGTGTATTACCGAGAAAAGCCAGCAAGAGTCATCCTGAATAATCTGAAGCGTCTCAGTCAACATCATCCAGAGCTGACCTTGTCCAATTTATTTCTCGGACACGGATATCGAATAGCTTACATAGAGCACTGTCCAGATTCCACTGATGTCTTTTGCAGTGAAGGATGCAGTATTTCCAACATGCTGTTTGTGTGTGTGTGTGTGTGTGTGTGTGTGTTTTGCAGAGGTGCACTCGCGCTGAATTTGTTATTGACCGATTCTCAGTTGAAATTCCCTGACGATGGTCAAGTTTTGCAAGGTGGTAGGTGGAGAACCCCCAAAAGCAGGGAGGCAGGAGGAGCAGGGTGGACTGAACAAAAAGTATTAACACAAATAAAAACCAACCAAACAAACAAACACTTGGAGGGTACACTGGAGAAAACTCAAACACTCAAAGCAAAAAAAAATCAACTGAAACAACTGAAAATCACAAGAAACCAAAGAGGCAAAAAGAACCTACGACAGAAAGAGAACATGACGGGGGCGCACAGACACACACACAAAGATCCAACAAAGACTGACAGAAGCCAGGGAACTAAATACAAGCAAGGTGACAAGACAACAAGAAACACCTGGACAAGACACAAAGGGTTGAGGGAGCTGATTTGTTAAACACAAGGGACACTGATGACGAGAACAGCTGGCGACCAAAAGGGCACATGAGGGAACAAAACCAAATATAACCGAAACAAATACAAAACGACAGTAGCCTATACACAGTATTTCAAAGACAAGAAGTTGAATCTTGTACTTTGTACTGCATGTAATGTTGAAATGATGGAGAAATGCTGGCTTCAATGGCCCGTATATAAGAAGCGATAGGGACATTGTAGTACTACTATTTTGTCAAAAGTGGTCTCCTCCTAAAAATCAGTTTTGGCAATAGTAGCTGAAGTAGTAGTAGTCGCGACATGTGACTTTACTCAGAACAGTAAAAACTATAATGATCACAAAACACCTCATACCAGTTGCATATATGCGTATATACTGTATACCGACTGTATATCTATATTTATATTGCACTTATATTGAACTGTGTACAGCTCTCTTTGTCTACATTTATTTTTGTGCTTGCAACACTTTGTTTTTCTTCTTTCTACCCCCCAAATCTGCTGCTGTAGACTGTAAATTTCCCCAGTGTGGGACAAATAAAGGATATCTTATCTTTATCTAAGATCATGTTTAAACTCGGATTTATCAAGAAATATGTGAGCAGTCGAAATGTGTTACTTTGAGTTAAATCTGTTTGTTGCATCAAGTTGATTGAGAGACAAAACGGCAGGATTGCACAATCACTTTCTGAAAAACAACCTTCTGACAGTCAGCCTTCTCCTATAAGAATTGTATACCCTGGAACACATTGCTAGCAGAAATAAAATCCATCTTGGATTTTGAAGATGTTCATCACCGGAAATAAAACCCGGGTAAAGGAAAAAAAACACAGTGAGCGACCGAGCGAGCGAGAGAGCAAGTGGAGGTTTTATATCATATAAATGCATTATTGATTCATGAATGACTGAATCATATGGTGATGCTTTTATTTTATTTACCGGCACTTTTAAATTGGGGTATATTGTATAGTGTCCTGCAACGTTGCAACAGTGTGATTTTACTCTTGACTCTTTCTAATGTCTTTATTTATAGAGCACTTTAAAAGCATCGTTGTTGCGAGCAAAGCCTTGTAAAAATCAGTTGGACAATAAGGAGAGTGAAAACAAATTAAAAAGACAAATACATCAGACACTATAAATCAGTGGTCCCCAACCACCACTGTTTTATTTGTGTGCATGTCAGACCACCCACTACCCCAACCCACATAATTATCTTTCTTGTTTTTGCGTGTCCATTGCGTTAAAACTGGAAATTTAAAAGCAATGAATAAAAAATAAAAAATTTTAATGCGCTCCCAACCACCCAATTGATGTTGATCTCTTATTTTACATTGTTGTGCAATGCTGTGGAAGAGCCAACCTGGGGAATGGATGAGCTATGTACGTGTACACTGCAAGTAACTTAATTATGACTGCAATATCTCTGCCAAATAAAGAAGCACACACACACACACACGTGTGTGTGTGTGTGTGTATAAAATAAAGGTAAACCTGTATTACCAAAACAAAATTCGAAAGCAATTGCCTAACTATCTATAATTATTAGTCAGCCATTGTTCCAGTTTTACACGTCATTCCCTTTTGCAGTTATTTGCCATCATAAAATCCGTTCTAGGCAGAAGGCAGACACTTATATTTCAAATAACACCGTTTGGTCAATATATTGGAAACACTGGTGATTATTTATTCCCCAAAAATGTTGTGACATTTCATCCGAAAAAGAGGGGGGAAAAAAACAAGACAAAATCAAGACCATATGTGCAAAGATTTCATGTTCTATTGTGAGTGACCGGGATTTGGCTTTGAAAGACTTTCTACCTCAAACGAAAACTTTTTTTTTTTTTAAACGTGGTGATTACAACTGAATTATTGATAACGATTTCGAAAGAGCATCTTGAACTAACGTTGACCCCCCCATGACACTCAACACTCACTAACTAGGGTTCGGCACACCCAAAGCAACAGGAACGATAACAATGAATTAATCGATTTATATTGTTTAATTGAAGGAGGGTTATTTGAGCGTGAAGAATCAATGGCATGGCAAGGAAACAAATACAATCAATATTTCACAGGAGTCAGATCAGAAGAACGCTCATTTTAAAGGACATCTCACACAACTGAGAGACCCCGAAACACCTCCCCATTATCAAAAATATGCATACAAAGCTTTTTTCCCCCTCTGTTTTTGTTTCCTTCCCATATTTTTAAGCTAATAATCTTTAACTGCTTAATATCACTCCCTTATCACAGCACACAGCATTTCCTGTATTGACGGCAGGCAGCTTACACAGCTCAACTCCATCGATCCATTTTCGTGATGTTGAGGCATGACCGCGCTGAGGTTGGAGGGGAAAAGGGGAAAAGCAGCCAGGCATTCACCCAGAGTGAGATGTGACTTTCTTCGCTGGCAATGTAGCGACAGCAGCAAAATCTCATTTCATGACTCGATGCCGTGTAGACGAAAGCACATGGCTGAGAGCACATCCCCAGCAAACCTCTGAGAGCCTGCGGTGCTAAATTCAACTTGTCTGGATTGAGGACACTGGAGGTGATCGACTTAACAAAATGAAAACCTGGAGGGTGGCGTTATGGTCAAAGGATGGGGCAAACATCTGACAGCATCAGCTTCAGCGGTGACTAATGACTTATTGATTGAAAAGCAAAGTTCATTTCTATGATTATTTGTTGTTGTGCGTTTTTACATATATTTTTTTAACCACTTCAATACGCGATACGCAATGTTTTGTGTATGTTGTGCTCAGTGTCAGTAAGAACACCATTTAAACGAACAACATTAGGAATGTCCTTTTTTTTCCATGAACAAAGTAACCGAACAAATTATTCACTCAATATTTAAAACACCATTAACGTTATTATACGTTACATGTGATGCATTACAATCTTTTTTTTTGTTACAACTACTGCCTAATTTAAACTCTTTCCCATAAAAAAGGGCTCATCTCACGTCTCTTGATTACAGCGTTCCTTAACTCCTCGCTCCTCAAAACACTAAACGCGACCAGTAAGTTGTTCTCACGCCAATCGAACGTCGAGGAGCTTCCACAGTCAATCTTAAATTGATGGATGTTGAATGAATACTCTGCGGAAGTCCTTTAGCTCCTTGATTGTGATGTATGAAAACCGGCGTCTACCAGCAGGACTGTCAACAACGCTGGACTTCAAATTACATAGTTATCATCCATTTTTGTGTAGTTTCATGATTTTTTTTTTTTTGTTGTTTAAAAATATACACGAGTTTAAGGAGAGTAAATGCTGAGGTTTCTTTACAATTACCTGGCCATTCTACTAATTTCAAATATCTTTTGAAAAAGGGCTGGAAAAAAAGATCTTATTTTGATAAAACAAAAATTTTGAAAAGTGAAAATAGTTATTTTGCCTGCTAACGCATTACTTTTTATTGTAAAGTTATTCAATTACAAACTGAGTAACAAATGAGGAACAAAAAATAATAAATTTTATCATGTCGTGTGGCGGCCCGGTGGACGACTGGTGAGCACGTCGCCCTCACAGTGCTGATGTGCAGGGTTCGATTCCGGGCTCCGGCCTCCCTGTGTGGAGTTTGCATGTTCTCCCTGTGCCTGCGTGGGTTTTCTCCGGGTACTTCGGTGTCCTCCCACATTCCAGAAACATGCATGGCAGGTTAATGGAGCACTCGAAATTGTCTCGAGGTGTGAGTGTGAGAGCGGATGGTTGTTCGTCTCTGTGTGCCCTTGGCTGGCAACCAGTTCAGGGTGTCCCCCGCTTACTGCCCGAAGATAGCTGGGATAGGCTCCAGCATGCCCCGTGACCCTTGTGAGGATAAAGCGGATCGGAAAATGGATGGATGGATAATGTAGTGTTTCCAACAGTGGTTGTCATATTCTAACAGATGTTATTTTGATGTGCAAATGACAAAAAAAGTATCATGCATATTATCTGCAAAAAAGATTTGCAAACGTCACAACTATATCTACTGACCAGAGTCATGAGACTGTTGGTTTCATATGATTATGAATAGGGGGAAAAGTTCCTGGATGAATGAAACAGAGGATGATGATGTCAGACGAGACCAAGACCAAGACCTGGCATAAGAAAAAACAATGGTCATTCGATAAAGCAAAGCACTGCAACAATATTCGTAACGTCCATCTTTAAGCATAAATAGGTCTCTTAAATATTTCAGGCATTTTAATTCAAACAATAGCAGTGGACTATTTCGTGAATTCACAGAGCGTTCTGGTTATGTTTAACATTAGACTCCTTTTATGATCTCCAAAAAAAACAATTGAACTCCTTACACAGACTTATTTTGATAACAATGTGGAATTGCCAAACACATATTTAAGTAAGTAAAAATAAGCAGCAAGAATGCATCCTTTGATCCATATACTTTGACCGTTTCTCTTTCCTAATAAAGCCTATTGGGGCTGACCGGCCGAACCCTTGAGGTACAGCTCATTATCATTTAAATTCAAATTATAATAAGCACTTAGTATGTGTCTTAACCTGCTCAGACACCAGGACAAACCCAGCGGCATCTTGACACACCATCAACACCCTTCCCCTGTGGAGGCTTAATAGCTTCTGCTAAGTGCCCTGTCCTTGGTTGTGTGGTGTGCCACGCAGCTAAATTTAACGCACTCCTGGTGGATTTGTTGATATGTCTTGACAGGAAACCTAATATCTTGATACGCAGAACAACTGTTTGAACTGCCTCACACATTAAGACGTGGCATGAAAAAAAAAAAAAATCTTTTGACTTAATATGATAGGACAGTAAAAGATCAATAACCATCAACAGGAATCTTTTACCATTTAGTTTTCATCAGCTCTAATAATATGCACATTTTTGTAGGAATGAAGCAGAATATCTCTACCTGAAAAGGCAAAATCAAACAACAAAAACAATTAAACTTGGTCTGATTTACAACGATCCCAAATAGACGGCACAAAAGTGGCATGTTCACTTTAAAAGACTGTGCCTGCTTTTGGTTGGTATATTGTGATTGATGTACTAAGATTGCTAAGATCAAAATAGCGGACACTGATTGTGTGTTCACTAACTGATTGATTGTGAGTGTTCTTGCAAAAGCTACAGGTTAAAAAGGTGGTGAAGACAACAGCCATTTAATTGTTTTCTGGTTTGACAAATCATATTGCACATGCTAAATTTACATCCAAAAAGCACAAAATAAACTGTGATCTGTGAAAATTTGGCTCTGTTTTTCCAAATCAGGCCCCAAGCATCCGGAAAACATTGTGATTTAAGTATTGGATTTGGTGTATGCACATAAATGTTTGGTAGTCGACTGGTTAGTGTGTTGACCTCACAACGCAGAGGTCATAGGTTCAATTCCGGCTACGGCCTGCCTGTGTGGGTTTGCTCCGGGCACTCCGGTTTCGCCCATATTTCATAAACATGCATGGCAGGTTGATTGAACTCTCTAAATTGTCCTCAGGTGTGACTGTAAGTGCAAATGGTTATATATCTATGTATACCCTGTAATTGGCTAGCAACCAGTTCAGGGTGTCCCCCGCCTACCGCCCGAAAACAGCTCGGATAGGCTCCAGCACAATTTTCTTTTGCAAACGTCTGCTTTTACTTTGGAAACCAATGACCTGAAACTGAATCAATCTCCATCTCGTGTGCTGTTGCTTCATTGTTATTATAATCAGTTGTTTTTTTAACCACTAACAAGAGAAACAATTGGTTATCAAAGAGTAATCAAGAAAAAAATGGCTTTGTATTACTCTTTGATGCAAATAACATTTTCCATTTTAGAAAAATATTCAACAGTGACAGTCCTAATTTAAAGCTCTCTGCAATCTGACAATATTCAGTGGCTCCCCATGTTAGCAGCTCACTCTCTCCTGTTGCTTCGACGTCACTTCCTGTCTGGAGTTTAAAATGACTTCAATGACATTGAGCCATGCTTACACTGATTGTTTTTTTTTTTTTTAAATTCAGTTTGATTCTCCAGTAAACCCGTAAACACTACATTTGTTTATGGTTTGACTAGCGCTGGCAATTAGAATGTATTCTTGCTTTCAAAAAATGGGTGTTGAGTTCCCCTTAATGCAGGACTGTGAGCTAAAGTTTGGCCTTTTTCCAGATTCTTATTCTCTCATGAATTCTTAGTGCACACTTAACTCCACGATTAAATGTACCAAACAACATTTAAAAAGAGCGCATCGCTCAAACCACCAAAGAATGACAGTATAAATTGACACTTGTTTTTGCCCACGGCAGAGTGAATCAAGAGGCTGTATAAAAAGCATTCTCGGAGAGAAACACATCACTCGTTTATAGCCACACATAATCAAACCTCATCACGATGTGGAAAGCTTTAATGTCTTTTTTTTTTCCCGGTCCTCAGATATTTTTATAAACTTTTGTCAGTAAGGTTAAAAAGTCACTCTAAAACAACTTGGTGTTGTTTTTTTCCCCTCTTCAAAAATTCAGACTAAAATATATTTTGTGTTGACGTGCAAATGACAAATGAAGACATTTTACAGAGCTGTTGTGTGTTTTTGAGTGAACCGTTAACTCAACTCGACTTTATTTATAGAGCACTTTAAAAACAAACAGCTGCATACCAAGTGTTCTACATAAAGTAAAACTCTGACATACCAAAACAAAGACATTAAAAACGATAAATGAATAAAATAAAAACAGTCAAACGAGGCCGAGTCTGATGCTGAGTCGAAAGCCAAAGGTAAAAAAGTGAGTTTTGAGACAAATTTTAACCCTTGTGGACCAAAACATCCCATAACAGGACTGTTGACGTACTAACTAAAATGATGTCATGATCTATTAACATGTTGAAGGCGCTAGCTTGTCCATATTGAATATTCCAAATTCAATGTTTTTGTTTTTTACTTA
>CAAKHF010022209.1:51624-80066 GCA_901007745.1 Hippocampus kuda | reverse complement strand
TGTGTTTGGGTGTGTGGGGGGGGGGGGGGGGGGGGGGGGGGGGTTGTTCAACGATGTTTGTTGGGTTTTCAGCTAAGAATGCAGCAGTTGTGTGAGTGACAAGTTTTGCATTTCAGCCAATCGGGGGGAAACATTTCATCGTTGACGTGTTTATAAAAAAATTTTTAAGCTCTTTCTCTAAAAATATAAAAGAGAATGCAAAGGAATAAACTGGCTTTTTTTATGAAGTGTAAATACTTTCCCTCTTGTAGCAGCCATGTGTTGGAAGCGTGTCTTTAAAGTGTTCGTCTGCATGTGAGCGTCGGGCTGTAGGTTGTGCCCTACTGCAGTTCCTTGCGAGTGTTCTTACCGTATTTGTATATGAGCGTTGGACTGTTTGTCCCATTCAATAAACGGCTGAACAAAACCAAAGCGGTCAAACGAGGCCCTGTTACCATAATTCCGAGCGTATTTACCTCCTTATTTGTCCAAATTGGTGGTTGGACTTTTGAGCGATTCTGTCTTTGTTAGCGGCTGCAGACGGGCGCAGTCGGCCTGCAAGGTCTTCCCATCAATGAATGTGAATAAAAGGCCAAGATGGAGGAATTCTTATCGATTTTGTCCGATAAGCTGGGAGGAGAGCTGAGTTTGGGCAGTGTGATTGCTGCCATTGATGACTAGAAAACAATCCGGCCAGGAGCGTGATTGCAGAGCGAGACATGAATTCAATTCCTCATCAGCTTGTCTTCTTTCCTGCACGAACACTAAAAAAAATCCCCCCCTCTCTCGGCCTCTGTCCACATCTTAACTTTTCTTTTTTTGTAAAACCTGTATGATTAAATAATTGGTAATTCTGTGTGTGTGTGTGAGAGAGAGAGAGAGAGAGAGAGAGAGAGAGAGAGAGAGAGAGAGAGAGAGAGAGAGAGAGAGAGAGAGAGAGAGAGAGAGACTACTGGGTCTTTCTATACGAAAACCAAAAGTAAAAAAGATTTCACAAATAAATGTCCATATAGTGTATGACCTTTAGTTGGTTTCTATACTACGCATTCCTTTTTGTGACTCTTCCAGTCTCTCTGTATCTAAGGTCATACCACAGTATCTCATTTGTCCAGGCCCTGAAAGAGCAAAGCAGCCCCAACCACACTACCACCACAATGCAAGACATGATCTTGTAAATAAATGGTGTTATTTTCACACCAGATGCACTCTTTTGCCAAATGTCACATTTGCAGAAATTCTCAAAGTCTTTAGGCAAATGGGAGATGAGCCTGTTTGTTGGTTGTTGTTTTGTTTTTTTCCCGCGGGGGTGATTGAGTAAAGTGTGATAAGTACATATGTAGAAAAATAAAAAAATCCCGACACTGTACATTTGGAATAATAAGAACACAATAAACGTTTGCGGTCAGTGCCGCGCGATGTGGATTTGTCCCCGTAAAAATGAGCCGGTGTCAGGCCCGGCGCCGTGACAGCTTTCTCTGACAGGGAGCGAGAGCGGCGAGCTGGCGCCATGGCAGCCACCTGTTGCTTGACGGTAGATCAAACGGCAATCTGTTCCGACGTCGTGCGCGGCACTTTGCGGCGCTCACGTGGCTGCCGTTTCAAATACTGGCCGTCGTCCATTTCATAGCGCATTCAACCTGATGTTGCGTCTCCAAGATTTGATGCGACGCACCATGGCCAACTTCGCTGATGATGACCATTGGATATTGTTTGAAAGGGTTTTTTTGCTGAATGAGTAAACACAGAATGATGAATCATATTAAGCAGCTTAAATCAACAACTACCGCGTACAGCTCAGGCTTTCCCCCGACGTGCAAAGCGACATG
This sequence comes from Hippocampus kuda, assembly GCA_901007745.1. Lineage (NCBI taxonomy): Eukaryota > Metazoa > Chordata > Actinopteri > Syngnathiformes > Syngnathidae > Hippocampus > Hippocampus kuda. Next base: position 78,261 of record CAAKHF010022209.1, on the reverse strand, counting down.
TCAGTCGAGATGTATCACGTCCACCTCCACGAAAAACAACTCTTATTTAGACGGGCTTAATCTTATGTAGAAAGAGCACCAAAAAAAAATAGGTTTTCAGCAAATAACGGGATAAATTCCAGTAAAAATATGTGATCTGGGGATTTTGCGTACCTCCAATGTCCTGTCATGTGTCATCATTTAGAATTGAAAATTGTTTCTTTTTAGGGGTAGCGGATGGAAAATTTGGTTTCAACTTTTGCAGTTGACATGCGTCTGGTGTGCTGCTCGTAAAAAGACATTTTGCTGCCCATGACAACATTGTCGTCGGGGCGGGTGGGCCGTCGATGACCCCCTGAGTTGAATGCCCGGGGGTGCCCCGTTTCTCCCCCTTTGCACACCCCTGCATACACTTCAACAAGAGAAGCGCTAAGGAATCGGATCAATTTGTATTGATAACGGAAGCGGAATCTCGAAACTCTTGACTTCAGGCCCGGCAGATGAACGTTTGTGTGACACGTTCAGAATCCGACCGTGAACGTTGGATCCTTGGATCATGTGCAGAGTACAAGTTGAGCCAACGTGGCATTGCGTTGAAGTGGCGCCACTCAAGAGTCGGTCGGGCGCGCAAGGACTTGCTGGAGAGTCTGACCCATTGAAACTAACGTACAAAAAGTACTTTTCAATGACATTCAGCCCAGCCAATTGCTTTTAGACGGGCCGATAAGTGCGCACTGGATTACATCTTTATCCCTCTTTTCTGCCCCCCCCCTTCCCCACTCTGCCCCCCGTCATCTTTATCCCAGCGTCCTTCACGCCGAGATGGACTCTCCGAACGGGCCCTCCTTTTGACTCGTCTTCTTGATTGCACTTGTTTTGTCGCCGCTTCGCGCTGCACAAATTGGATTGCTCAGTTTGTGGTTGCATTTTTTTTTTTTTGTGTGCGCGTGTGATGGACGATTTTATGTCTTCCTGGGCCTTGTCGCGAGATTGGAAAAGCAAATAGATGTGTCGGTAGATCGTTCAGACACTCGGCTCACGTACGGGGAAAAGACGGAGGAGTTTGCTTTTTGCTGCAAAGCTTGCCAGAGTTTTCGCTTGAGCCGCTTGGTCGTCGTCGCTTTGGCCTTGGAGGCACCTTGTCAGATTGCAGCTTGACTGTGAAAAAGAGAAGGCGGCTTGTTTGGATTTAGCAAGAAATCGCATCCGAAGCTCAAAGGGAGCTCGCTCACGTGAGGCAATCCGTGCTTGGGCCCGCTTGACAACTCAAGTCTGGTACGATGGGCTGAAAGAAAGAGAAGGTCAAAAAATAAATTGACAAAACAAAAACTCATTCAATGCCAAAGACGTTTTTTCATGTCCCCCCCCCCCACCCCACCCCACCCCAAGAATCCAGGCATTCAATCCCAGGTAGGTCTTTATGTATTTTTTCACATCAAGTCATGGCCGCTCATGAAATGACCCTGTTGGCACTTTTTTCCAGTTCATGCCGCTGGGACGTGAAGATTCGAGCTCGTCAAATCCAAAGCACTTGTGATCCGACCTCCTCTTTGAAGTCAATCTGCTTGCCGCCTGCAGTCGCTTGACTTTCCTTAACCGCCGCGTGCCAGGTACAAAATCAAGCTGGACTCTGACGAGGCTCTGTACGGCGGCCACGGACGGCTGGACCACAGCACCGAGTTCTTCACGGAGCCGCAGCCCTTCAACGGACGCGCCCATTCCATGCAGGTGAAACGCTTCGTCTTGTCATTATTTTGTGGACGCATTCACACGCCCGACAACGGCAAAAAAATGAATAAATAAAATTACAAGTAGAGTAAGCCTGCATACGAGGAAATGTCGCGTGGGCTGGCACGGTCAGAAGGCAAACCAATTATGTTATCCTCGTCAGAAAAAAAAAAAAGACAAACCATTGGCATTGCACCTCAAGAAAGAAACGAACCTTGGTGTTGCACTTTCCTAAAATTCCTCAACACGAAGACAAACAACTGATGTTGTGCGTTCCGAAAAAGAAGACACCTCATTTAATGCCGCAATGTAAAAATACGTTTTCATTTAGTCTATAAATAAGTTTTGGTTGTATTTTTATTCCAAAAATATCAATCAAGGCCTTTGCGCACCTCCTCAGTCAGTATCGAGGCTGTGGGAATGATTTCAGTATGATGAATCACCACTAGATGGCAGGAGTGGCTTTGATCAGATCTTGCTCCACCCTCCGTGTGAGCGGGTGTGGTCGGCGGATCCGACGTCGCGAGGTGACGTGCGGAAGCAGTGCGTAGTGGAGAGCCTAGCGAAATACCAGCAGCTCACTCTCCAACTGAGCTTTTTCATATCAGTCCCATCGTCATCCTTGGCGAACACACGCACACAAACACATTTCAAAAAACATTTTTCACAAATCTTGCTTTTCTGCTCTGCATTCTATTCGTCCTTTTCGTAAGCTCCTTTTTATTTCTTAACTCAGCGTTTTAACTCTTTTGTTGGTAAATGTTTTTTTATGTATAAATTTGTACTAAATGTGCCATATTAAGAAAGCTGCCTTCCTTGCCTATGCATCACTTGCCCTATTTTTTCGTATTGTGATGCAGGGCTGTCTCCTAGGGAGGAGGGGGGGGGGGCGAGCTGTATTTTTTACTTTGTACGACTTGCTAATTCCAATGAGATTCCATCTATAAATATGAACTACAAAGAACATTCCTCCCGTAAGCTACATCGCACTAACTACTCTTTTCATCGATGCTGTCCGAGAGGTGCTAATTAATTTGCATCCCACCGAGAGCCGTTTCTATTATTGCGACCGAAACAAGCGAAGCGGCAGTGCCGATGTTGGCCTGCAAACTCCCAGCCGAAGCGCCGGTCCTTCGTGCCAAATCAAAGCGTTTTAATCTTGGGAAGAAAAAAAAAAGCCCTGCATTTCCCGACGTAAAGAATGTAAATTATTCAGCGTGTTACCTTTTCATGTGCGGCCGTGAAGAAGTGCTAAAAGGGGGAACGACTCAAGGCGCCCGGGTTTTGTTTACGTGAACTCAACTTGAACCTCGGCACGTCACTAATGCAAGCGTCGGCGCACTTAAGCAGATAAGGATGTTGTTCTTGTTCTTGGTTTTTTTTTTTCCTCTCATCAAGGACCAACTTATTACTTTTTCTCTACTTTTTGACGCCTCGCTTCAGCGAAAGGCCACTTTTGCCAAAGCGTTATGTCATCGCGTATGTCGGAGGAGAAGAAAGGGAGACGGAGTACAAAATGCTTCCACCTACTCGGCATCGACTTTGTTGTTTTCTGACATGGAAACGTAATCGGACGCTGCGTCTACGAGGGGGGGTGCTTGAACATGCCCACGCCATTTCATTTGCCAGACTCCGCAAACCATAAAAGGCTCCACCCACCCGACTCGGAACCCAAATAATTACAGTCAACCCTTTTTAAAACGTACCTGGAGGAACGCAGCCAATCTGTACGTTATAACGGGAGTTCGTTATAAGCGTCTCCACTAAAATATCCGCCAACTACGATGTATCATACAGTATGAACATTTATAGATGCAAAAACACGAACGCGTAAACAGGATAAGCCTGCCAATGACGTGTATACAGTTTGAAGAAAAAATGATTTGAAACAAACAACTGTAGCGTTCCTACTTCATCTCTGAAAACATTCACTCAGCAAATGTTACTCGCCGTACGCAATGATGTTGCACTTTCTTAAAAAGAAAACTGTTGCCTAAAAAGAAGACAAACGATGGATGTCACGCTTTTACTTCGAAATAAGTTAAACCGTCATTGTTGCACGTTGCCAAAAAGATGTTGTGCGTTCTTAAGCAGAACTATCAATGTTTAACTTTCCTAAAAAAAAAATACAAAAACAAAGTAGCAATTCCTTTAAAATAAAAACAAACTATTGATGTTGCACTTTCCCAAAAAGAAAATATTTATGCCGTTAAACATGATGAAACTGTTATCCAATTTTGTTGAACTTGTTTTTTTTGTTGTTTTTTCATTTAATTAATTTTAAGTCGGGTTGAATCCTGTGTGAAAAAAAAACCCTAATCATTTTGTTTGCTTTTCATTTTGCCTGAATGCAAACCAAACAATTAACGTCCTAACGTTGCTCCCGCGTGACCGTTTAGTCCACCGGTGGGCGCCAAAGAGACCCAGCAGCGCTTGGAAAGTTCACTACCTGATTGAATTGTTGATGGCTCTCACTCCGGCGACTCTTTGGGGAAATCTAAGGGCCGTTTTATGTCTGTCTGACTTTTTTTTTTTCTTTCTTTCTTCCATGAGATGACTAATGGCGCTCGGTGGCTCTTGGCCCGCCGAGCGCGCGCGGAATATCAAACAGATTTATCAAAGAGCTGATTAGCAACTGACGCTTTGTTCTAAAAATAGATACGTGCGTACGTTGCGGTTGCGTGCCTGCCATACGTATTGTACCGGGCACCTGATATTCACACGCGCCCACGTTCTTACATTTTTAGCCCTCCACATGACATTTTTCGCTTCGATGTTGCACAATGAGAGCTCAGTTGTGAGAATGAAAGGGCAAACTGGGTTTTGCGTTTTTTTTTTTTGGTTTTTTGGTTTGTTTTGCATCACTTACTTCAAAAGAAGGCGTGGCCTTAACTAGGGCTGTCGTCACTCAACAGCGCAGATTTATTTCTTCATTTTTTTTTTAGATTCCTTGTGAGGCTTATAGTGGTATCGTCTTCGTTAACATGCAAGAATGTTAAAAAAATTAGATGGGCAACATTTTAAGGCAGTGGCTTTTTTTCTTTTTCTTTTTTTTGGGGGGGGTAGAGGCGGGCAATACTTTTTGCCTGGTCCACCATTTAACCCTCATCTCACTTGTGTCATTTTTTTTTTTTCTTTACCCCCAGGTGTACATCCCCTGCAGGACCGCCATTGTGCTAGCCAATGAAGAGATCGATTACTGTTATTAAAGGACACACACACACACACACACACACACCACACACAGTGTCTAATTGGTCCATTTGGACGTCAAACGCTGCTCGAGTTTATCCGCAACCAGCAGGCCAATGGATTTTAGCCGTGTTCAGTGTTGTCTTGTAAAACCCAAGTGCGGGTGCGGGAAAGCAACAACACAAGATAAAGAATGATTCGTAATAATAATCATGGTCAAATCCTGGATGATCGCATTTTATTTTGCACTTTTGGATGCTGATGTATGGTTTCTTTTTTTGCGTGGCGCTACTTGACAATAAGGGTACCCTTAATACATGATGAGTTGATGAATGGTTCATAAGATTGCCTGCTGTCAGGTTAGCACTTTGCAAAGCCTGAATGAACAGCCTCGGCGTCGTGCTTCTCTGGGAATAAATCGCCTCAATAAAATAGAAGGCACGTCTCCAAAATGTGGATGCAGATTTTGACCCGAAACACAAACAAAAGTTAATTGGGGTTCAGGGAAGAATGAAATAGGATAGTTGCTTCTGGTTGGGGCGAATTTCCTTTCAGTTGGAGCGCTGGAATTCACCCAAAATGGCTGCTTCCAACCAAAACGGCTTACTTCCTCTTAAGTTTTGGGGAATGAATGATCGATCATCAACCGTGTCCAGCTCATTAGTCAAGTTTGTATTCTCGAGGATCCGTGCAAAAAAACCTACGCACATCACGTCACAATCCATTTTTTTAAGCATCTTTAAGGGTACCCTCATGGTAACGTGGCATCGTATCAGTATTACAAGCACTTCAATCATTTGTGGGGGCATTGTCATGATAAACACGTAATTTGCACAGAACAAATGGAATCATGAAAAATGAAAGGATATTTGCATGAGCAACACTTTGGACTTTTTTGTCATTGCAAGTGATGTTTTTGCAGTGTGGAACATTAAAAATGTGCCATCTCGCAACTGTCATTGCTTTCCCGGTTCCTCTGTTCAATTTTTTTACACTTTATAACCTCAAAGTCACTTGTCATTTATATTATAATTTATTATAATTTTATATACTATATATATATATATATATATATATATATATATATATATATATATGCATATACATACACTTGGTGGAAAAGGTTTGAGAACCACTGACCTAGTTCACCGAGTTCAGTCTATAAAGCAAAGGTGCCCAATACGTCGATCGCAATCGACTGGTAGCCTGCGAACTGGTCTCATTCGATCACGAGGAGTATAGGGGGAAATGGAAAACAAAAAAGATTTGTGTGGCTGTGTGTGTGTGTGTGTGTACGCGTGGAGGTATGCTCTCCTTCAATCAAAGCGACAGTCTTACCCATGTGTGCTATATTATCAAGAACTCCACTTGAAGATAAAAAGGGTGTTCAATCCTCACTCCAAGTGCGCGCATGTGTGAGTAATGTAACCCTATACCTGCGTCATATACAGTCTACAGATATGTCAGCTTTTCATGTACTTACAAAAATCGCATTTGGATGGATACACGTCCCACTATCTCTGCAATGCCACTTGTTTGTGGCATGCTTTTGTTTAAACATGAGGATAAATACTTCTCACATCTGTGTTAGCTCAACAGGCACCAAATGCTTAACATTCTTTGAATTGAGAGAAAATTTTTCAGCGATTGAGCTCAGTTTGGTACGAGGGCTCCACGTAGTGGTCGCATAAAAATAGTTGTAGAAGCGTTTTCTTCATCAAGTAAAAGTATTTTTTCTGTATTCAGGCGCTGTGTTGATTTTGGAGTTTTGCATAATGTGAGTGTTTTTTTTTTAATATTATCAAATTTCCGCCCTTTTTAGCGGAAAAATATTTGGTACTTGTAAAGCTAAGGGGGGGGGTATTATTACCTGTATTACTATTATTGTATTACTATTTGCTATTTTGCTGTCAAAGATTTTGGAAGCTGATTAATAAAAAGCTACTTCCTTGTCGTTAGCGCCATCTTTTGGTTGAAGGCAGTGAGTACAGTCTAACAAGCCATATTTTTTGTTTGTGTACTAAACATATATTTTTTATATACAATTTTTCAGGTTCTTAACGTAGACGAAAGATGAGTGAATATCGTCGTTTTAAACGTCTTATTTCGGACCAAACGCAACGTAACGGCCATAGATGGTCCCACTGCCATACACATGAACGTCGTTCGGAACGACACGCCCTGCCTCCGACGTGCGCAGATATATTTGTTTTATATTTTTAATTGTGTTTATTAATTTTTGTCTGATGTTGTGTATTAATAGCACAAACTTGGCCATTGACAAAAAAGGTAAACCTCTTCTAAATGTGCTGACTTTCAATGTCCGTACAATGCCTTAAAGTCGAGGTTGCCCTTGCCAATATGGCCGCCAGGGTGGTGTTCACCTTCACATTTTCGCTGTTGGTCATTTTACTATTCACACTCGCTAAAACATGTTGCTATATTAAATAGATACAGATATTAATACATGTATTATAATGACGCACATGCACATGTGGACCCACGTTGTGTTTGTGACACAGCCCATGAATGGTTTGTGTAAAAGACGAAAGTGCAGATCCAAAAATATACACGAGTTTACCTGAACGTCAGCATGAAGGCTATCGCGAGCCCTTGTCACGTTGAAGCGAGTACGTCACCGAGACGTCCAAGGGCCTCTCGATGCTGTAAAGTTAGAAATAAAGTGAGGACATACAAATGGAGCAATGTCAAAACGCGAACTAAATAGTAATAAGGTGATGTTTCCGCTCTTGTTGAAGCTGTACTGGAAGTAGCCTCTGGTAAAGTAGCCCCTGCAGGTGGGCTCTCTTCCTCCGGGTGGCGCCAAAAACAACGCTTTTTCTCTGCGCCAATATCAGATTTATTGAGTTGGTCTTATGTAAAAAGTAAGGTGAAACCTTTTAAAAAAAAAAAAAAAAGAGAAGATAAAAGGCAACTCCCTGATGGTTATATGGAAAGAATTATTAGTGCTCGGGGGATCCAGTTATTGAGAGAGAGAGAGCGATGGCAGTAACTTGACGAATGCCTGATTCACTAAGGGTGTAGGAGGATCTTGAAAATGAAAACTTAAAACCCATTTTAAGAATCCTCATCTTTATGGTCATGAATCACGATATGAACCCTCTGCATTTCACGCCTCAGCAGTAAAAGCCAGTGGTGGGAAGTGGCAAAGTGCAAACTTTGCTCCTGTCCTTAAGTAGATATTTCAGGTACCTATACTTATTTATTTTTCTGATTACTTTTTACTTTCGCTCTATTTTTTCAAACATCAGTACTGTGTACACCTTACTTTGTGAATGGTTACTTTTTTTAAAAAAAATCTGCACAGATGATATGTTCAAGACAGACGGAGGTCAATTCATTTGAGATATTGATTGATCAAGATCTTGGGGTCTTATAAGCTAGGAAATGTGTCACTGTAAACGGTGACACAGACCACAAACAACATGTGATTGTCAAGGAAGAATCTGATTGCCCTTGAACATGGCGATCGATCATTGCCAAAGATTTCTCAAAATATTCTTTTATTTTCTCACATTTCTTCTTTGTGGCCTTACACCTCTTCCTTGATAATTGCACCATGTTTTTGTGGTTCCACCAAAAAATAATAGTTCTTTTTACTGTATGTGGAGCCCTTAAAATCCAATGCAGGGTCACAGTGATTCCGTTACAACGCACCGGTAGATGCACAGTGCTCAGTCGCATTGTGCAAGAGGTTTACGATCTCTTGATAGGGCCGTTTTCCTGTTGTGATTAGCTTATTTAGCATTTTTGTTGTTGGTTCACAGCATACTGGCAAGCAAAGTTATGAAAGCACTGTTTTTTCAAGCTAATGCTAGCTAGCTCATCAACAACTCACCATATGTAATGTGTTTTTTGTTTTTGGTTGTTTTTTTTTGTGTGGTCTAATACTTTGGTACAAATGTGTGTTGTTTTGCCAACAGTCCACATCCCGCCTCAGGCGCGATGATTCCAGAAGCCCTGAAGAGCTTCGGGAGACAGCTGGTGCGCATCAAGGTCGTGGACTCCACCAGTGATGAGACACGCCTGTCGCGCTGCCTCAACACGTTCGACCTGGTGGCGCTGGGTGTCGGGAGCACGTTGGGCGCTGGGGTCTACGTGGTGGCCGGCAACGTGGCCAAAGAGAATTCGGGACCCGCCATCATTCTGTCCTTCCTGATTGCGGCGGTGGCGTCCATCCTGGCCGGCCTGTGCTACGCTGAGTTTGGTGCCCGCGTGCCCAAAACAGGCTCGGCGTACCTTTACACTTACGTGACGGCCGGAGAGTTGCTGGCCTTCATCACCGGATGGAACCTCCTCCTTTCGTATGCCATTGGTGAGACATTTTAGAAATTTATGAGGTTAGATCACGAGCATTTAATGTGATTTCCCATAATCAAGTTTCACCACATTTGGCAGGCAAATTCAACTTGGGTTAAAAAAAAAAATACTTGACTGACTTGCCTGCAATGAGGTCAGATACTAAAGTTCCTGCCCTGAATTGATTGTGTCTCGTTTGTCCACAGGTACTTCGAGCGTGGCCAAAACGTGGAGCACCACCTTTGACACGCTCATCGGAGGCAAAATCGAGAAGTGGAGCAAAAACAACATACCCATGAACTTGCCTGGTGTCCTTTCAGATCACCCTGATGTCCTTTCAGTCGCTCTCGTCATCATTGTGACAGGTCAGAATGTCCCGACTGTAAAGAAACGAGTATCATGTTTCCCGAGTCGTATAATTGCCTTAGTCATTAAAAAAAAAAAAGTCTAGTTGCCTTGATTCAACCTTTGCAATGACTTGAATAGCACTTTCAAGTTACACATTCATAATTAACACAAAGAAAAACTTTTTTTTTTCACATCACATTATTTGTGAACATTTTTTAATTGATGATGTGACATTAAGTTACACGTGAGTTGGGCAATTATGCTGTGATGCTAACGCTGTACGTATGCCAAGTTTTGAAAAAAAAAGTTGCTTAGCCCCGATTTGATATATTTTTTAAAAATCTCTACTTATTGGTCAAATTATGACTTTTTCTCCAAACCCAGACTTTTTTCTCGAATGATCAAAAGAATGTTTTTGTTTTACTTTTCAAGTTTTACGAAATGCTTGAAAACTGCCACATATTGAATGCTTCCAGGCGTGCTCGGTTTTGGCGTGAAGGAGTCTGCGCTGGTGGGCAAAATCTTCACCAGTATCAACATCCTGGTTCTCATGTCCGTCATGGTCGGCGGGATGATCAAAGGGGACCCCAAAAACTGGAAGGTGCACCCAGACGACATCCTCAGCGCCGCCAACGCTTCCTCGCCCAAGTGAGCGGCGAGATGACTTTGTCATCCCCAAACGTGACCTAATCCTGTCGGCTGATGAGTCTTTTTCTGCGTTTTCAGTACAACCGATCATTCGTCTTTGAAGCAAAGTCTGGGCGCGGGGGGCTTCATGCCCTTCGGCTGGACGGGGGTCTTCTCCGGGGCCGCCACCTGCTTCTACGCCTTCATTGGCTTTGAATGTATCGCCACGACAGGTGGGTGGAAGCCTTTTCCCGTCGGAAACCAAAGGAAAAAAAGTCGCTACATTACAGATTTTTTTGGGGGGGGAACAAGAAAAATGATGTTGCAAGAGACACATGACACACATGTACTGGCGAGTCACCCGGAAGGTGTTTGCAGGGGCACGCTGCCACCTTGTGGCGTTTTAAAGTATGGCTGAAATGAATGGAAACTGTTGCTTCTGCCGTCCAGGTGAGGAAGTGAAGAACCCGCAGAAGGCCATCCCCATCGGGATTGTTAGCTCGCTGCTAATCTGCCTGGTGATGTACATGGGCGTGTCGACAGCCCTCACCGTCTTGGTGCCGTACTACCTGCTGGACAGACAGAACCCGCTGCCGGTGGCCTTCACGCACGTGGGCTGGCCGATCGCCACCAACGCCGTGGCGGCCGGCTCTCTCTGCGCGCTGTCCACCAGGTCAGATGCCGTATTCATACAAGGAATATGTTTCATGTCTTGGCCCCCACCCACTCCTGCCGCTCCCCCAAATCCATATTCGAATAAAGAGAGATCGTGTTTGTATTGACATGCTGGTTTTTGCTGTTTCCGCGTGTAGTTTACTGGGTGCCATGTTCCCCATGCCCAGAGTGATGTGGGCCATGGCGGAAGATGGCCTGTTCTTCAAATGTATGAGCAGAATCAACCATCGCACCCAAACGCCCGTCATCGCAACCGTCGTGTCGGGTGTTGTCGCGGGTGAGTCGAAAAATGCAAATAGACGCAAGGGTCTACTCGACCGTAGTTTTGTGTTGTTTTTTGCTCAGTGTATTGGAATTTTTCATTTGGATACAACATCCCCTATAATTCAAGAACCGGGGAGAAAATTTCCATGTGGATCATTTTTTCGTGACGAGGCTGCAGGACCTCTGGGTCTCGTCTAGGAATTCCTGAATTCCTGAACTTGAGTTGATTTGAAATTTTGTAGGGACTCAAATGGACTTGCTCTTGTTTTTGCCGCAGCGACTTGAAATTTGAAAGTTCAAACTTGACTCGCGCCGTTGACGCGTTGTTGTTGTTGTTGTGCTGCTGCAGCCCTGATGGCCATGCTGTTCAACTTGAAGGAGCTGGTGGACCTCATGTCCATCGGCGCTCTGCTGGCTTACACGCTGGTCGCCGCGTGCGTGCTGGTGCTCAGGTACGTCCGTCAAATGCAGGGGTGCGCCAACTTTTTGAGGTACTTGGGATTTTTTTATTTTTTGGGGGGGCATACTGCACATTTGACAATAAAGTTGTACTTGACTTGACTTGACGGCAATTCAACTTATGCCATCGGAATGAAAACGAGTCAGGGTGTTACGAAGGCAACATTTTGGGTTTTTTTTTTTTTTTTTTTGTGGAGAAATGTGCTATGACCAAAAAGTTTTTGCATGAAAAAAAGTTGTCATCTTAACAAGGACAATGACATATTTTGTAAAAGTAAAAATATGAGTATGAAGTAAAAACAAAATTACATGACGCTACTGAGAGGCAGTACAAAACAATGGAAAATCCCCTCAAGAACCTAATGCTAAAAATTGGTGATCATAACAGGGGAAAACTGTCAACTATTTTGCGGACCCCCAGGTTACGGCTCAGGGACCCCAGTTTGAGAACTACTGGTCCAATGAAGTCCAACGTCAGGTCTAAACTGATCTGTGGTGTGAAGGTACAAGCCCGACAAGAGCGCCACCGATGAGACGGCCGCTCAACAGGAGGAGGTGGAAACCGAGGGCGACGGGGCCATCCGGGGAAAAGATGACTTCTGCGCCACCATCAGGTGGCTCGTTTTCCACCCGGATAAAGAACCCACTCCTCGCTCCGGCTTCGCGGTCACCATCTGCACCAGCATGCTTGGTAAGAACCAGCACGTAAATTAAATTAGCTCCCAAAGTTCAGTTTTGACGGTGATTCCGTTAAAATCACATTCACATTTTTAAAATTGCATTTCAACAATGCAATGAATACATATTCATGTTAAATTTGGATCGCTGTGTATTAAGCATTGTGGAGTAAAATGAGCATTGTGAAATGGAAAAAGTTTACAGTAACAGGTAAACAATCGATAATGATTTTAAATTGTAATATTATTGTGTGCATTTACTTGCTGGAAGTCATCAATTATAAGAGATACTCTTAAAAACGCTATTTATGAATGAAAAATTGTGTACGATAAATCGAGTCCATGTATTTGTCATATAATAATAAAACAATTAAAATGTATTAACTTAATGCAATCACTCTTGCAACACAGTAATGCATTTGAAAAAAATCTTATGCTTTCTGGTGTTGAACTTTTTTTTAACCAAAGAAAACCCGATTTAAAATTGTAACTGAGTGTTGTATAGTACTCCTAAAATGGCTTCTTGAGTTGGGTTTTGGTCTGGCAGTGGTTTTGGCGTTCCTGTTCAGCGCGGTGGCGGTCACGGGCCGGAAAGCTGCGTGGTGTCCCATCCTCCTGGGCGCCATCTTGACGGCTTGCGTGGGCGTCACCGCTGTGGTGTGGAGACAACCGCAGAACAAGACCAAGCTCACCTTCAAAGTGATCATTTCTTCACTTCCCTTTTCAACTCTTCGGAGAACATTTGATTTGGAATCTCGGTTAACGTGCTTGGTGTCTACTTGTAGGTCCCTCTGGTGCCCTTGATCCCACTGGTGAGCATGCTGATCAATACGTACCTGATGACGCAGCTCCTGTCAGGACCATGGGTGCACTACACCACCTGCATGGCTATAGGTGCTTATTGTTATGACACATGGCTTTAAATGCTTACCGTTGTAACAAATGGCTACAGGGGCTTCTTGTTATGCCACATGACTGTCGGTCCTCATATGACACGTAACTATAGGCTGTAATTATGACCTGTGGCTATAGGTGTTTATTGTTATGGCACACCACTATCGGTGCATATTGTTATGAAATGTGCGTATAGGTGTTTGTTATGACACACGGCTACAGTTGCTCGCTGCTATGACATGGCTATCGTCTATTGTGAAGACACATGACATGACCGTGTTATAACACGTGGCTACAGGTGCTTATTATTATGACACGTGGTTATAGATGCATATCGTTATGACATGTGTAGGTGCTTGTTAGTTGGGCATGTGGCTATCGGTGCTTACTGTGACACAGGATTGTAGGTTTGCATTGTTGACATGTGGCGACAGGTACTTATTGTTATGGCACGTGGCTTGAAGTGTCTATTATAGCATGTGGCTATAGGTGCGTATTATGACACAAGGTTATGAAGTGCCAGTAGGTGGCAACACGTGGCTATATGTGTTACTACATGTGCTATAGGTGCTTATTGTTATGCCACCTAGCTATAGGTGCTTACTGCTGAGATGTGGCTATATAACATGTGGCTTATCGATTTTTGTTGTCATGACACGTGGCTGTAGGTGCTAATTGTTATGGTGCAGGATGAAACATTTGATTGCCATTTGTATATTTGTTGATTATAATATTTTAGCAAACGACCAGCAAGCTGCCCTCATGGACAATTCAGGCCACTTCACAATTCACAATTCACAACTCCAAAAACCCATTTTTTTGTAATCAGAAAAAGAACAGTGAAAAGTGCCAGGAACACCGTCAATGTTCCAATTGGCTTTTACAGATTACGATCGGAGCAAATTATTCAAGTGGTGCTCTGCTAATGGCAAATATACATGAGTTTCTTTGCCAGCATTGTCAGTTTGTTGCTATGCTGACCTTGCAACTCCAAACTACCAACAGTCCCACCATGTCTGTTTCCAAGTTATCTTGAGGGTGGAGATTTTTGCTGCCCAAAATAGCAGAAAAGGGTCAGGGAGGGTTGACAGGATGGACACACTAAAGAATTCTTGTAACTGTTCTTTTGCAGGTGTCCTCATCTACTTCGGCTACGGCATCCGTAACAGCGCGCTGGCGGAGTGGAACAAGGTGTACGAATGCAAACTGGACGGTCGCGGGGATGAGTTGTGATTTGTTGAGACTGGTCAAACAAAGAGTAGACGTGAAGCAGAAGGCAGCTGACAAACCTTTTGGAGGACAGCATCTGAAACAAAGCACTTTTTTTTTCTATCTTTAGACATCCTTTTTAACAGACCATCTGTTGTACATAGTTTCTCTTACATACAATACAATACAATACATGCTGATTTATATAGCGCTTTCACAACAGCGGCAGCTGTAACATAACCTGTGTTCATGTTTTTATCTTAGCAGATTTCTCTTCTACTTGGTTGGAGGGGGTGATCAGGAGTAATGATTTTATTTGATTTTTTTTTTTTTTTTACAATTTGTCAGTAATGAATACGTCGTGTTTAATCAAAACATTCAGCCATTTGTGAGTGCATACATGAAGGCATATACATTTGATATTTTGGGCCTTGGCGAAGGTCTGCCTGAGTTATAGCATTCAAATTTTGTCAATATTGTGAAGTGAGCAAGTGCCACTCTATATTTCAAAATGTATTGTAATCACCCATTTTTCAAATATTTACTTTTTTAAAAAATATTTTAGTTTGTATCACTCAGTCATATTTTAGTTCCTTTTACTTACTATTTTTTTAACTCAAATTTTTGTATTTACATATATATTTATATATATTTTATAATGACATATTCCATGTGAACAAAATATATACTTTAGAATTCATTCATCAAATTTCAACAGCTTCATAACGGTGCAGCGTAGAAAAAAGAATTGGCTGTGGTCCATGAAGTCACATGCTGCACACCAACTGACCAATTTTGACCAATTATCGACTTTGATCCACACATTACGTGCAGGGAATTGTTTCCACAAACGAGCACCAGAGGGCGACCGTGACAACGTGGGCGTTGCATCCCCCTCCTCTTCCTCCTCTTCCTCCCTGCGTGTTATTTTTTTTCTGGCGGGATGCTGCAGCCTGTGTGTCTTTCTCATCACGATTATGATCAACGGATGCTTTTCCTCGGGATGCGCGGTGAGAACTTTCCATGTCTACCTCGTTGATTTATTGGTGCTAAAATGAGGATTTGAGGTGAGCTTGAAGATGGTGGTGTGCATGTTGCTTCTGCGAAGGTAGCTCGTCTCACCTTTTTTTGTTTCTACATTGCAAAACAAAATCTTTATGTTAAAAAAAATGGGGGGTGAGGGAGGGATACCTTTGCAAAGTGACTTGTGCTCACGTGGTATTTTAGGTTTGGGTTTTTTTTTTTTGTGTGTGTTGGGGGGGACCTGAAAATACTGCACAGTACTTTGGGGCTTTTTGTAATAATCGTAACATTTAGCCTCACATCTCCTTGCTGACAAGAAGGCGGGGCCAGCGGAGCATCAAAAACCAAAGCGTGTCCTCCATTTCCAGCCTCAATATTTTATGAGGCTTCCAGGCTCACGTGAAGCCACAAAATCATTCATAAAGCCACATCTTTTTGCACAGAGCAGCTTTATTGCATGTAATTGCAAGTAGACGCTCTCAGGTTGCATAAGCAGAGCAAGAAGATTTTTTTTTTAGCAAGCAGGTGGCAGAATGACCTGCCCAACAATAAGGAGCCAGGAGGGGGAGGGGCGGCGGAGTTGGAAATGTGTTCAGAGGGAGCGTGTGGAGGAGAACATAAATTTCCCGCGTCTCCCACGGTGCTGCGAAGGCGCCGCATCGGGGCTGTTATCTTCCTGCGCCGAGCATCATCCGGAATAAAGACAAGCCAGTGTGTTTGTTTCGTACAACGGTCTAATAATGTAAGGAAGGAAAATGTGCTAACCCAGATAAACTAAAGATTTAAGGGCAAAATCACAAATTGTGCAAGAGTAGGTAACGATCTATTTTTCCAGGATCAGGTCCTGAGCTGGGAATGATGGTCCCTCAACTGTGTCGAACCACATAGAGGTAAACCGCCCTTCCTGAGGCGGACTAACAGCCGAGTCCAAAATGTGCGAGAGAGCGGTGCCGCTGAGGAACGACAACGTGGCGAAGGACGCGCCGGCCGACGGGAACGCCAACGACATCGGGGCAGATGATGAGGCCGGCAGTGTCGGCAGGTCAGCCGGAAGCGACGCCGTGTCCGAGCGCGACAAGGTGGTTATCTGGGGAACGGACACCCAGTGCGACGACCCCGAGTTGGCCGAGTTCGAGATGCTGGAGTGTCAGGAGCTGGAGGCCTACCTGGTGGAGGACGGAGAGGATTTTGTTGGGCTGAGGGAGCGCAGCAAGGATCAGCTGCCTTCAAGTAGCAGGACTGCAACAGAGCCAGGAACTGAGACCCACGTGGACAACCAGGGCAGGCCCTTGCCTTCCCGGACTGAAAACGGAGAGAAATTTCTCAAGTCCTTGGTGGATCTCAACTTGAACTCCACTACGGATCTCGCGTCAGAAGCCCATGAGCGCAACAGGAACAATAACCAGAAGAATAAAGCTACAAAGAGAGCCGCCAATCACAAGACGCCACCCGTCCGAAACATTGCAACTGATCAAAACGCACAAGCAGACGAGAGCGGGAGCCCTCGCAAAATGAAAGTCGCACAGCCCAAAGCTGTCAAGAACCAAGGCTCCTTTGATAACTCCTTGAAAAAACAGAACTCCTTCGAGAGGAGTTTCAAGAAGCAGCTGTCTTTTGAAAATTACACCAAAAATTCGGCAAAGAACTCCTTCGAGAACGTCTCCCGTTCCTCCAGTCTGGAGGGAAGGAAGCCGTGGGGAAGCTCCAGTCGCCCGGTGACACCGGCGTCCCCCAGGAAGCAACCCCCTGCTTCTCCAGCCAAGGGGCAAAGTGCCCGGGTGCCCAAGACCAGTCTGGCTAGCGCGATCCCCAAACCTGTCGGTCCTTTGCAGAAAGACTTTGACACCAGGAGGTCCTCTTCTCCGCCCAAGCCCCAAAATGTCCGTCCGAAAATCATCACCTGCATACGCAAGAGTCCTGCGGGAAAATTGCGAGGGACCGACACACCGCCTGAAGGCACCATGCACCACTCAAAACAGTCCTCCAACTCTAGTACGCCGGCTCATGCGGATCTGAAGGTGGGTGCTCTCTCGAAAGGCTCACCGGTGCTTGGCTCTTCCATCCTTGACAAGTACAGGGAGGACACGTTTGGACATTGTTCCGCTGGGTTGAAACCTGGAGCTGGCGGCACTCTTCACGAGGACATCCCTGGGAAATGTCCCCATGAGGTAAGACCTTGTTTACAGTCAGTCCTGGGTTGGGCTAGAGCAGGGATGTCAGTCATTTTTTGTCGCGGGCCATATTTTGGTTACCATTTCCCTTGGAGGGCCGTTCTGACTGAAACCATATCAAGAAGTCAATTTTAACGGTTTACTCCACTTTTGTTTAAGTTACTGTCATGACGGGTTTGGTTACAAGCAAATCCTTGCAATATCCTTCTTATTTATTACAGATAAGAATTTTGAATTTTGGTCCAGATTTTAGCTCGCATCATGGAAGTTGACATGTTTGATTTGCTTTTGCGGGCCACATAAAGTGAGGTGGCAGGCCGGATCTGGCCCACGGACCTTGAGTTTGACACCTGTGGGATAGACCCTTTGCCCCTCAAGTCAGACGGACTCTCATCATTTCACTCGGGGTTCGGGTTATAACTCGAGCTCTATCGTGGTTAAATCGAAGTTCTTCAATCGCTTCGCAGCACACCTCTCAAGATGGAGCCAGCGTCTACCGCTCCCCAAGATGCGCAAGGCCTCAGCTGGGCCTGGGCGCTGTCACCCGACAACCCACAGCCAAAACACGAGTTCAGCAAACGGGTCCAAAGTCGTCATCGGCGATGCTCGGCCAACCCGGAGCTCACGGCTCCCTGGAAGCTTCAGGTGAGAAACTTTCAAGGTGTCTTTGGTGGCTCACCTGCTGCTACCTTCAGAATTTTTGCCCTCTGTCCTTGTAGGGGAGCAAAGGAGGTCAGGTCCGGAAACCTCCCCCAGGAACCTTTTGCTAAAATCAGGCCAGTCTGGCCTCCGTCCTCCGGGGTTCTCTGCCCTTCCTCCCCCCAGAGTGACGACCGGGGGCATCATGAGGAGTGTGTCGTCCATGTCCAATGACAGCAATACTTGCCGAACAACATCGAGTAAGTTCCTACCTGTTCAAAAACTGCCACATTTAAGATGGAGTCATGTGTTTTCACTTTTGTCAACTTTAGCCATGGTTAGAGCTGTAGCGTGAAGGGGAAGTCCTAAATTTGCTGAGCTATGATTGTTTGTTACCTGAGCCCCGAGGAACTGTGATGTCATTTTCAGTCGACAGCAAGTGGCAAAATGGCCGCCCCCCTGAGATGGACAAAAACAGGTGGATTTTACCACCCACGATTAGTTTTTAAATGGTCCCAAACCATCTCATGTCATGAATTTGAGATAATGTTTGACCATGGTATCAGTTAGCTGACGTGCGAAGCAAATGTTTTCCTGTCTTTGTGGGTTTTAAAAGGACCCTTACCTTTGAGATGCACCTCTGATTCGCTAATTATAACAAATGTCAACCTGGTATAGATGTTGATAAGCTACAGCTATAATGTGCCAAAATCAAAGCGGCTAACAAATGATTTCATAGCTTTAGCAAACTTCACTTTGTGTTGAACTATGTAGCTTACGCTGATAGTAGCTTACAAGTGATTTCATTTATAGCTAAAGCAAATGTTAGCGAGCACTCATCTGACCCTGTTAACAATGTTGCCGTTGTTCAATTTGGCCCACAGTAGCGCTATTGTTGTTGCCGATCAGAACTGGCAATTAATGTTATAGCTATATCGCTTGTGAAACTAATATTGGCAAATAACTTTCAAGTTTACATTTCTCAAATATCCAACTCTAGTTGGCGCATGTGATACTATACAGGTAAGCCATTTGACGTTTACCCTTTTAGCTTATGCTAAAATGCTGTGCTTACCCCAAATGGTCATAAATCAAATTAAACATAAAAGTGGGTCAAAAGAAAACAGTTTAAACTGGCCCTATTTGTCTCGCTAATCTTCGAACTATTCTTAGTAGGCCTTCAGGCTGCTTGAAATCAGTGCAGTTAGGCAAAATTTGGAGCGTAATTAGGACAAAGAGGGATTATTTTTAGTGAATGGGCATGGAAAGTAATTTGTGACCAAAAAAAAAAGACAGCAGAATGTGGCGCTTCTCTCGTCGACTCCATTTCGAGACTCTCGGCCCACTTCCAATTATACTGAGCAGAAGAAAATAAAATCCTGTCTGCACAGCGGGCGCTCCCTGCTGGATTGTTGCAGGGAGCACACGTTGGGCCTCCAGCGTTTTATGACGTTGTTAATAATTGAACATGTTCTCGCTAATGAAACTTGACAGATGTGATGAATAATTACGATGCTTTTGTTCTCCTACCGGTGAATTTGGGTGAAAAACATCTCATCAGCAGCGATGACATGTATACGTGGTTGTCATTATTACGTATTACAATGCAAAAGTAGAGTTGTGAAATTATTATCGCATAAATTAAATGTGTTCCAACTTAAAATGAACATAATTGAATATACAGTAGTCACTACTTTCCTAAACATACAAATGGGCTCATGTAACATCACACTTTTGTCCTAAAAAAAATCGGAATCACATTTTTTTCATGAACTTTTAAAAAGGTTAATTAATTATTGCAAAGTTCTTTCCTAAAATAAAAAATAAATGTTTTTAACAACCATTAAGAAAATATTTTTTAATGTAACATTCCATCTTTATCCGTCCAGAAATAAACATTCATCCTAGAAACGTTTTGTGTACCCTTTCCCCCCACCACCTATAAGAAAACAACAGTCATAAGAAAAGCTGATGTTGTTTTCCTCATATTATTTGCACTTCTTTCTTCTTGTAACATTACTCTTGTAAATTGTAAAAATTGGTATATTTTCATTATGGTTTGATTGTATATGTACTTTATTTCACGCTGACTATTTATTACTCCCAGGAAAAATTAAGGGAAATTGAATAATTACCGACAGCACACTTGACTGTCTCTCACTTGAGAGTACTGATATCATCCATAGCGATAAGAGAAAATGAGAAAAACAGTTTTGTACAAACCTTGCATGACACTAACGGAGTGTTTGTGCGCTTGCGCCCCTCAGTGGTCAGAGATGGTATAACGGAAACTTTGTTCTCACCCCCCACCCCAAGGAATTCCACGACGTCACATTTCAAATGTAACGCGGTTCAAATGTTTTTTTGTTGTTGTTTTTTTTCCCCGGATCTGAATGTAGCGGGGTCTTTTTGTTCAAAACTAGAAACACCATTTTCAATTCTAAACCCCCAAAAGTCATTGATTTGCGTACATTGTTTTTTAATTTTTTTTTTGTTGTTTTGTTCACATCACAGCTTGGAGAAAAGAGACACTGAAGGAATCAGAGGTGGCCTCCCCCAAAAAATGTGCAGTGGTATCGCCCAAGCCTCAATCCCCTGGTGAGTCCTTGCTGATCGCGTTGCACTCGACTGTATAAAACGTGTGTGTGCAGCATTGACTGTATCACGTATTGTGTGTGTGTGGGTGGTTGTATATTCATTGGTCCGTACAAGCGACTCGTAGCCAGTTTTTCCATCATCATCCATCTTGGGCATGCACTTTATTACCTGAGCCAGGCAGCCTGCCCGCTCGCTGTTGCCCTAGCAACCGACAGTCATCCTGCTGCATGACTTGGGCGCAACACACGTCAGCCTTTAGAGCGCCTTAACAGTAAGACTCGTCGAAGCCCACACATTTTGAGGTCGGAGGAGATTCCTTCACGTAGCGAGCAGTAGGTCCAAATTACAATTTACATTAGAACCCCCCCCCCCCTTCTCAAAATAGGATCGTGGTCCCAAACACTTTGAGCTGTGAATTTCTTTCAGAAAACCATCTTTATTTTGCCATCACAGCTATTTGGTAGGGGTTCATATTTTAGTAACAATGTTGTAAACGCTCATCGGAAAAAAATCGGATTAGTTATTAAAAGTCAACTCAAGTCAAACCAACTTCTTGCCCCCACACAGCAAGATCGACATGTTTTTAATTCATTTCAGCAGGCGGCCATTTTGTCTCGTACTGCCGCTTGCTGTTGACTGAAAATGACATCACAGTGCCGAAGGGCTCAACTTGCGAATAGAAGATATCATTGTAAAGAACATTTTTTGACTTGACTTCTCTTTTAAAGAAAGAGCGTTTCATAGTTCTGTCACGACACCGACATCTAAAGACTGGACTCAAATACGTTACGTGTAAGATATGGTATAATTTCCCGTTGCACACCGGATGATGTCACTCGGCAGCGGCGGTTATGAATCAGTGGCCTGGCAAGTGAAACCAATTGTCCGCCCCGCATTGCTGCAGTGCGCGGGCGGTGCGGGTCGTCGCAGGAAGTGGACCGGGCGCTCATCAAGCTGCTGAGGGAACGCTGCGAGCAGCAGGCCCGCCAGCTGCACAGCCTGCAGGCGCAGCTGAAGAAGGCCTCGCTGTGCATGAGCGTCTTTTCCATCACCACGCAGCACTTCTGTCACAAGGTGCGTGCTCGCACGCGAGATGGCGGCGGCGCCTGCCGCGCCCAACTCCCCGTGCATCCGTTTTCCAGAGTGCTTGTCCTGATTTGGATTGTGGCTGGGCGGCGGTCTATTCCGGCTGTGGAATGGTCGCCAGTCAATCGTTGACAGCTTTGCTGAATATTTGATTATGTGCCGCTTTTCGGAAGCAAACGCTGTTTGCTAGTTAGCGTGCGCAAATTGTCGCTAGCACCACGGCACTACTTTCCTTGGCTTTCGTCATAAAAGTGTTTCGGACAGCGTCGTCCGACCGTGGCAGATCTTCACCTAGCCTAGCTGTTAGTTAGTAAGTTAGGGGCAGCACGCAGGCTCTCTTTCGTGGTTTGTGAAGAATCAGCGAATGAAATTTTCAAACGGTGCGTGCATAGTTTTTCTGAATGCAGTCACTTTTTTTCCAACCTTTTTTTTTTTCTCTCCAGGTTTTTCCTTTCGTGACATTTATAAGGGAATGTCGATTAATTGTAGATTTTCATTATTCGGGGTTGGGCTTGGTCTTCTTCCCCCAATGAATATCGGGGTTCATTGTTAAGTCTTGGCCTTGTTCTTGATGGACACCTAGGCCTGCTATGCTACTGTATTGTAACATTTGCATTCATAGTGAACGAGCTAAGTATTTTTTCTTTTCAGTAGTACTTGACATAAACAGTTCAAACCACTGTTTTATTTCACTCACCCGCTGTCGATGCAATTGAAATGCTCCGCTCGCGCGTGTGTGTGTGCTTTTGTAATTTGGAGCCTATTAGTGGGGGTTTAAAGGGTTAAGGAGAGAAAAACGGGGCGTGCTCTGTTGAGTCGGGCTTGCCCAGTCTTTGTTCCAGACGCGAGCAGATGAGATGAGGCAAACCCTCCTCCTCCTCCTCCTTCTGCATCTTCCTTCCGGCTAAGGGATGCTGCAGTCTGCTAGCGTGTATGGGCCATCGCTGTTCGCGGCCGCCTTGTCTGGAGGGCACGGTAAAGCTGGCAGGTGGAGAATCCCTTTTGAGGAACGTGCGATTGCGTATGTGTGTGCTTGCTTTGGTTTTGTTTTATGATTGTGCTGAGTCAAAGCCTGGCTCGTTTTTTTTTTCTCTGAAGTCTGCTTTGCCGGCTTGCTGCTCTGCTCGCTCTTGGTGTAGTTCGGCTCATGAGTCTTAACACTCCAGTTTGGCAATTTGGATTGGAAACACTTTGCAAATCTTTGTGTTTGTGTGAGGTCAAATTGAGGGAAAACAATGTGTGCGCGTGGAGGATGGATGGCATAGTTGGGATGGAGTGGGGAGGGGTGTACACTGTGTATATTCTTTGCAAAGGAAGAAATTGTATGATTTGTGTATTTCTGCCCACCGTTTTCGCTGGCAAGGCAATATAATTGAATATGGCATGTATTCGAAGTGTTTTGACTTTCAAAAATAATGTGAACATGTGGAATACAATGTTTAAAAGAAACAGGGTGTGAAGATGTGTGTTTGCAAATTCAAACATTTTGAAAATGCAAAACATAAACAAGAAAATAACTAAAGGCCAATTAGATGAGGTTTTATCTTTTTTTCCTAATTAAAATATGTAAATTTGACTGACACCATAACAGGAGAGAAAGGGGAATATATGAAAATTGTAGTATTTAAAAACAATGTATAGTAATGATAAAATAAACAGAATTTTTTTTTCTTAAAAAAAAAAACAGTCACTTCAAAACACTTCATTTTAACCGGGGAACATAACAGGATGGTTAGAGTGTTTGCAAATTAAAAAAACAATTGCTTTAAAAAAAAAAATCGTGAAAAAAAAAGACTTAGATTGAAAAATGATTTAAAAGAAGTTTTATCCTCCCACTCCCAAAATCTTTACGTCTAAAAATCGAGGTGGCATTCACCATGGGTCTGTTTGACCCGCAGTAATACGGTCAGCAAAGCATCTACGTCGCAGCAAACTTGTGATGACTTCTTTACTTTCAAATACTTGCCCTTTGCCATATAAAACTGATGAAAGAAACATTTATTCGAATGTTCCCCACTTTTAATTTAGGGATTACCCTCATTAGATTCTCGGGCAATCATGACAGCGGGGGTTCATTGCCAAAGTGCATCACAGCGGTGCCACGCCACTCACCACGGTTCACCGACTGATTATTTTAGTGCGCGCGTGATCCGCATTGTCGAGCACGGACGGAGTCCTTCCAAGGTGTCATTTGGTCACTCATAAAGAAATCAATAGTGGCCTTGTCAAAGGATGATGTTGCCATAGCGACGACGGGCGGGGAGGATCGTGACGGAGGTCACGTGACTCTCCAGAGAACAGAGTCAGCGGGGGGGAGCAGGGCGGGGCCGCCGGGGTGGGGGTGGGCGGGGATCTGTGCTTTGGTGATGATGAGTAAGAAGCCAAAATAGCCCCTATGAGGTCATAAAATGGATTTGAAAATGTCCGGGGCGTGATTTCACTTTGAATCCTGAATAACTCAACCAAAACCTAACGCCGGTGCCGTGTTGCAGAGCGAGAGCGCAGCGGTGAGGGAAGGGGAACTGTCCCAGGAGCTCGCCAGGATCAGGGATGAAGTGGGTAAGTGACAAACATGCCATATGCTAGCGATCTGCTACCTTGCCGTCATCATTGATTTCGTTTGAAACTACCTTCACGTTTTCCGTCCATCGTATATACTTGAATATTGTTATATATGATGCTCCATTTTAGCTATTGAGATTAGTGCCACCGCTTTGACAAAAGTCTTACTTCCCTTTCCCCTCACTTGTTAGCATTTTGTTAAACTGATCACATGCTTTGTAGTGTTTTTTTCAGATTTTTTTTTTTTTAATAGCTGGATTCCAGATGCGAAATTGGCCTTTGCATTAAAACAGCAGCGCCGCCACACACAAACACAATCGACAAACATTCACATTTAATTCGTTTTGATTGCATTTGCTCAATTCTGATCTGAGCTATTTTGAATATGAGCGCCACTGTTCAACAAAATCCAACTCATTTGTTTGGTGCCGTACATTTGAGCCGGCGACTTCGAGAGTGGGCTACCTTCATTTTTCATCTTGCAGAAGCGTGATTCAAAAGTTCTGACTTTGGTGGGTCAAGTGAGATGCTGAGTGACGTGTGACTGTAGCTTTCAGCGTGTCCCACTGGGAGCAGCTGCAGCGCGAGAAGCAGGAGCTGGAGCGGCGTTTCGAGGAGGAGCTCAGGGACCTGCGGGCCGAGCAGCGGGTCCAGCTGGGAGCGTTGGAGGAGCGGCTGAGGGCGCGCCACTCGGCCGACACGCGCGGCCTGCGGGCCCTCCAGCGCGCCCAATTGGACGACCTGAAACTGCAGCAACAGGAACAGGTGACGACACTCGAGGCTGTCTTCAGTGAACTTTTTCTTTTTTTTTTGGCCTGTGCAAGAATAACGTGTAATTACACATCCACTACAGTAGGTGGCAGTGGCAATCTCATTGTCAGAGGTGCATCACCAACAATTTTTGAGAGTATTTATAGTTGGGGAGGAGAGTTGGTGGGGGGGTCACAAAATAGTTCCTTCTTCCTGTGGGTGACGTGGCAAAACAATGAATAAAAAGCACTGTTTGAACCTATCTTTTGCCAGCCACTCAAAAATAACCCCGCCCCCCTGCTGGGTGCCCGCCTTCCGCACGCCCCTGGGTCCTAATATATTTGCATGGAGAGGATTTCAATCTCTGCCATCCTCGCAATAGATGGCGGAGATGAATGAGAACCACGAGGCCTCGCTGGGGGAGATGGAGGCGACGCACAACGACACACTGGCCACCTTGCGGGAGGAGCACGACAGGACCGTGAAAAGTAGGACCCAAACGCATTCGACACAAAACGAAAAGGAATCTGATCTTACGTGTGCTGTGTCAGATCTGAAGATGGCCCACGAGCAGCAGAGGAAGTCTCTGGAGGAGGAGTTTGAGAAGATCAGACTCTCCTTACAGGTGAAAGCCACAAACATCAGATAGACACGTTGCCATGTTGGATGTGGCATCTCGAGCGCAAGTCAAGGACTGGACTACATGAAGTGATTTTCATATTTATGCTTTACACAACTTCTTACGCAATAACACTTACCTGTAGCAGTCACTCGCTCCTCTTCTACCTGGAATCACTCTGGCGCCTAACGTTTCCAAACATGATGAAAAGGTCTCAGTATTGGGGCGGGGTTGATGTACCTTTCAAAACCCAAGGTGCCCTCTTAACCTGTCGACTGAAATATGAGGTCCGTGGTTGCGTTTGCTGATCTAGGATCAGGTGGACATGCTGACCTTCCAGAACAGGAGCTTGAGGGACCGAGCCAAGCGCTTCGAGGAAGCCCTACGCAAGAGCACCGATGACCAGATAGTGGTGAGAGAAAAATCACCTGCGTTTGTGACATGTTGTTTCGGCACCGAAAGGCAAGTGTCCATCAGAAGGGATGCGACACTCAACACCTGTCAGTGCAGATTTGTTCGACGCTGTCAAGTCAGCAGAGTTTAGGCCGCTAACACGACACTTCCTGTTTGCGCTTATTTCAAACTAATTCACACCACTTCCAGTGCCCCTACTGAGCGATCTGACGCGAACTTCATGATCGAAACGGCGAACAGATACGACAAGATCTTTATGTACGTACTACCAACGTACTACCTTTCAATCAATACCGCGTTAAATCGCCGACTCCCCCCTCCTCCTTTGTTTTTTTTAAGCGTCTCGAAGTGATCAGAATGCGTGTCGATCGGCACTTCCTGAACTACCAGAAAAGCACCAAAA
>CAAKHF010022209.1:35571-51604 GCA_901007745.1 Hippocampus kuda | reverse complement strand
ACTTCCTGTTTGCGCTTATTTCAAACTAATTCACACCACTTCCAGTGCCCCTACTGAGCGATCTGACGCGAACTTCATGATCGAAACGGCGAACAGATACGACAAGATCTTTATGTAGCGAACCCAGACAAACAATGGCGAAATCCACAAAGGTTTTTATTCCTTAAAGATGTATTGTTTCCATTGTGGACACACCCGAAGAAAAGAACAATAACAATTATAAATGAACATTCTTAAAGTCAGGCAAATAGTCATTTAACGCAACTTTAAATGGACATATGAAAATGTTAACTTGAACAGAAAGCTAGCAACACCGCACAAAAACCTACGAGACGCTATAATTAGCGTAACCGCAATATAAATAACACACGAGACACCTTTAGATGGCTAACTCACATCACAAAAAATAAAAAATTCAGCAACATAAATACCGTGTCCCCATTGCTTGCATCAATGTATTAATAAATCCGTTACATCGAACAGCAGCAACGTACTACCTTTCAATCAATACCGCGTTAAATCGCCGACTCCCCCCTCCTCCTTTGTTTTTTTAAGCGTCTCGAAGTGATCAGAATGCGTGTCGATCGGCACTTCCTAAACTACCAGAAAAGCACCAAAATAAAAGCATATTGCCGGAAAAAAATACAATATAAAAATAAACAGAACAGGATGTTAACAGTAGAAAACAAAAAGTGGTCAAAAGTATTTAACAGGCGAGTGTTTATGTGAGTGCTTTACACTTCGTACAAAACAAAATATTGTAGTGAAATATGAATATATTAATCCGAAAAATGTGTTTGCACGAAGGTGAGTTACCACTCGTGACTGTGTTGAATGTGTATGACAAGACTGATTTTTTTTCAATGAAACGAGACAAATGGTTTCCAGTAAAATGACCTTGGCGGAGGGCTGCGTTGGGTGAAGGCCAATGTGGTGTTTGCAGGACGCTTTGGCGCCTTACAAACACATCGAAGAGGACCTGAAGAGCCTGAAGGAGGTTCTGGAGATGAAGAACCAACAAATCCATCAGCAGGACTTGAAGATTACCGAGCTGGAGAAAATAGTAAGATTTGAATTTTCCGAATTACTTTCACCACAAAATGAACCGTTTTTCGTGGTGGTGATTTTTTCCCTGATAGGTACATGTTTTCCTTTGAAGAATTTAAAGTTGCACACGCTCTGGCCATGTGTCTTTGAGCAGGCTGAAAAGAACGTTCACCTGGAGGAGCGAGTGCAAGTGTTGCAGCAGCAGAACGAAGACCTGAAGGAACGCATCGACAAGAACCTCGCCGTGTCCAGGTACAAAACTTTTCTTTTTTTTTTTTTTAAATCGTGCTCTTGACAAAAACCTCATATATTTCAAACAAACCTATAACTAATACTAAAACAAATCAAACTAAACTAAAAGGAAGCCATGACAAAACTTTGGCTTTGCGAATTCCTCGTTTGCTGCGCGCGCTCACGCTAACGTCTTGCGCGCGTGGGCAGGCAACTGTCGGAGGAGAACGCCAACCTGCAGGTGCACGTGGAGAAGGAGAGCACGGAGAAGAAGCGCCTGAGCCGCACCAACGAGGAGCTGCTGTGGCGTCTGCAGACGGGCGAGCTCAGCCCTCGCATGTCGCCGAGCGGCTCGCCCGTCCACCGGTCGCCCTCTCTGCCCGGCTCGCCCGCCCGCCCGAGCTCCTACCATCAGTGACCGACACAACCTCCACACCTCCTGCAAGTTACACTCAGGAGTGCTCTCGATTCTTTTTTTTTTTTTTTTGAAGACAGGCGGGAACTTGAACAAAGGACATGCTGACGTTGTCCATTTTGCCTTCATTTGTCATCCCAACGCGACAGACGATGGGCGAACTGAATGATGCAAGCTTTGCCGTCCATTTTCTTCCACCAGCAGCCTCCTCCAAGGACCAAACTTTGCTTTTTAACGAAGCATAATTAACAATCGAGGGCGAACTGGGCAGCTTCCATCTGGTGGTAGCTTGGTGCCAAGGAACTATTGAAGTGAGTTGAGGAGCTTCATTTCTCTTGCCGCCATCTTGCGGCATAAATTTCAGGACTGTAAAGCCTCTCAGTTACCCACGGATTCAGCGAGCATTGAGTCCAACTCACTCGGACCCGAATGAGGGCCAACAGGATAGAAAATGAATGGCGGGATGGGTGCCTTGCTCAAGGGCCGTATCCCCATGTCAACCACGGGAATCGAACCAGGGATCCTTCAGTCGCGGTCCACATTCTCATGTCCACAGGAACACGGGTATTTTTAATGTTTTGTTGCATTTTGACCTGAGAAACCGTCACCCAAAGCCAAAGCCAAGAAATTTGTGCTGCTAACTGCAGAACAGCAAATGGAACTTAGTATCTATCTCCGTCCTGGAGACTAATATTGAACGGGCATAAACCTGGAATGTAGGCAGCCAAATTGGCTGTTTTGTCCTTTTGTTCAGAGAAAAAATATTTTAAAATAATATTGGCTTCAAAATTTCAAAAAGTACGCAGGCTTTCCCCGTCAATTTTTTTCCACAGTCATTTTCTATCAAATAATTTGAATGAATATTTTAAAGAATGACTATATGAAAATAGGTTAGAGACTTTTATCCATTACAATAGGGTTGTAGACTTTGGGGGGAAAAAAAAAGAAAAGATATATCAAAAAAAAAGAAAAAAATGTTTGGTTTTGAGCAGCTTTGTGCTCCAAAGATGTATGAGGACCACGCTGAAAAGAGAGAGAGAGAAAAAAAAGATAAATACGATGAAAATGGTTGAAATTGGACCAGAAAATGTTTTTTTTTAAGTTGGAATTTTGCAAGCGTAACACTGCAAAAGTATGAGAAAAAAAAAACGCTTTTTTGAAACGAGTCGTAATATTGAATTGATGATTGTCCCTTTCTCAGCGTGGTCCGAATAATCTTGCGAAAGCTCCTCATCCGTCATCACTGACAGCCTCGATTTGTTTCCGTCTTTGTTTACATTTCTTAAGATTGTATTGAAGGATTTGTCGCGTGGAAAGCATGTCTCCGTGCGTTTTTTTTTTCCTTTTTTTTGTGATTTATATTTCTTCGGTCAAACACGCCATGTGTCTTTGTCGTTTTCTTTGGTCGTCCAGCCAAACTGTGAAGTGTGAGCTTGGCGGTTTGCAACGTTTCGTGTTGTCGCCACTGTTACACGTTTTGCTCTTTGTACTCTAGTATTAAATCACAACGGGAAACGACCAAGTCTGGATAAACCTTTTAATACACATTCATTTATATTTTCTAAACTATGAAATACATAAAACACTGCATCACATCAATTCAAAGCTAGCGTAAAATATGCCTCCTAGCGGATAATATAATCACATGCTTCATAAGTGCTTTGATTGTCTGTTCAAAGTTTTTGAATTTGAAAAGCCATCAAGGTGCTATTTTACGCACTTATGCGAGAATTAGCAGTTACGGTCGACCCTCGTCACAACGTACCTTGAGTGACAAAATGAATCTGTACGTTGTAACGGTGGTTCATTGTAACCATTTGGAATTTGAATTAATTACAGGAAAGGTGCATCATCTATTCGTGGGCCTCGACAAACGTCAAAATGTGCATACGTATATTCGGGGTTCCTCAAAATGTACTGAATGGCTTCAATTTCCAGCCCATGAGTCTTATTTTTGTGTGCGTCCTGCTATAAAAGACGTGTCTGCCCAATTATGTTGGTCAGTGAAACTGGCATTTTTCCCCCCCTTAACTTTCCAGGGTGCGTGAAAATTCAATTTGGCCATGACACAATACAAGGTTATTTAAAAAAAAAAAAAGATGTTCAGTGCTTCAAACCAAAATGGCTGACTTCCTGTTCAGTTCAGAGGTTGGGTCTTTGAGACTTTTTAGATGAACCTGATGTGAGTGGCTATTTTAAAAAAATATAACTTTCCAGTGGGCAGACCAAGTTCTCATTTAGGAGGCCCTTAAATGCTTACATTTGTATCAGGATACGCGGGCTCGTAAACTTCGGGCGCGTTAAGTAAGACACCTAAAGAGCCAATTTGTTTTTCGAAATTAGAAGAAACCCCGACTGGTGCTCAATCAAGGGCCCCCATTTAACATTGCCTGAAACGGCAAAGTGCCTCACTTCCTCGTCATGAAGCTCTGCAGCAGATCGATGGGAAGCGGGAAGACGATGGTGGAGTTCTTCTCGGCGGCGATGCTGTTGAGCGTCTGCAGGTAGCGCAGCTGCAGGGCGGACGGAGCCTCGGCGATGACCAGCGAGGCCTCTTTCAGGGCGCGCGACGCCTTCATCTCGCCCTCGGCGGCGATGATCTGACACGGGGGAGAGACCTCGTTTGCTCACTTTGCTCATTTTGTCTTAGGCAGAAGATGCAGTATCGCAACCCTACGAGATCTATTCTTTTATTCGCTGGGAAACTGCTGCTTTTTGTGCTCAGGCAAGTTTAAGTAAGTAGAGCTTTGGTCCCATCTGGTGGCCAAGCATCTGTGCTTGAAATGAGGAAATGAGCTCCATTGAGCCGGGCCATAACTTTGGCAAATTGAAAAGAAAGTGCTGTGCTGCAATTTCGTGGCATCTATTGCCAATTTCAAACCTTTTGGGTGTTAGTTGCGGCAAGGCTGAAGCAGCCCTCTCTCCCGCAAAATGCTAATATGGGCACTAAACGCTAACAGAACTCATGAGTCAAAAAATAAAAACAGTTGGCAGATCATTTTAGTCTAAAGTGTGAATGAAGACAATTCGAAGAAGGCCTTTGCCCTTGTGCCAGATGGATTGTTTAATGGATCATAATCAGGATTTTGAGTGATTTTGACGGCTAGCAAGCTAATGTAGCCTGCTGTAGTTTAGAGACTAGAATCAAGTCATTTATTTTCTGTTATGATTAAAAAAAAAAAATCAAAACAAATAATGCGTCCCTTTCGTTGGCCAGTTGCAAACGGAAAGAAAAAGCGACACGGGGCTTCTCGCCCACCTTGGCCCGGGCCTCCCGACTAGCCTCCGCCTCGGCCGCCATGGCTCTCTGCAGCTGCTGCGGTAACTTGACGTCTTTGATCTCCACCCGTTCCACCTTGATGCCCCACGCGTCCGTGGCTTCGTCCAAGGATTCCTGACAACCGAGTTGATGTCAGTACACCGTCGCAATCGCTAAGATCAACTTTGAGAAATAACGACTAAATACGACAACTACTTTTAATCAAAAAGAAAAAGCAATCACATCAACCAGACGAGCTGATCTACAGATATTTATTCATGGATGAGCGTAATTAATTGTCAGGTCAACTCTTTCGACTCCAGTTTAGCGGTGGCTGTTAAAACCGTTGGTTTGACTGTTTGCTGAAGTCTGACTTTTGCCGGTTTCTGCGACAGAACCTGCATGCTGAGCGAGATGCCCTCCCTGTCGGACAGCAGCTCGGCCAGGTTCTTGGTGCCCAGCACGTTCCTGAGGGTGGTCTGCGCCAGCAAGCGTGTGGACGAATGCGCGTTGCTCACGTTGGCCACCGACGAGATGGGACACTGGATGCGGAAGTAGACCACGCCGTCCACGCACACCGTCACAGAGTCCTTCGTCAGGATCTAACCGGGTAACAACGACAAATGCTTGAACAAATGAAATAATGCCTTGAACGTTTATTGGTTAAAATAACCTGCAGCGATATGGGACTTAAAGTATCTGTCAAATCCCAGGCTAAAACAAACGGGTGCTGCATTCGAAAAGAAACAAACTCATAATGCATCAATAAGGTTCTTGCTGTGACAAGGAAATAACGGCGTTCTCTTACTCCTCTTGAACCGTAGCGTCTGAAGTTTAGCATCATAGCCTCGCTATATCGGTGATTATCGTACAACAGTTTCGCGTCATCACAGTGTCGGAGAACCAAGTATCGTAGTATTTCATCATCATCGGATCGCCGATTCCGATATGATCGTATCGCAATATCACAGGGCCGCCAGATGCGAGTATCACGGTATCGTAGCCACACCGTATCAAGTGCGTAACATCCGAGTCTCCCATCATTCCAAGTTGTGATACCTCTTGAGGCGGGATGTCAAAGGACACGGTCCTCAGGTCGACTTTCACAAAGTTATCCGTGCAGGGGATAACAAAGAAAAGCCCTGCGATGAAAAACAAAGACATCTCACATGATTGTCATGCGGAACGTTCCGGAACTCCGGAACCTGGCGGGTGGCTCGTGAATCATACCGGGGCCTTTGGCTTTCCTGTCGATGATTCGACCCAGCCTGAAGATGACGGCTCGTTCATACTCTTTCACTATCTGCATGTCGAGAGGAGTTGGATCAGTTTAAGTGATATTTCCAAGGACGCCCCCCACCCCCCCCGCACCCACCCACCATAATCCTGGAGACCCCACTGCCTTACATTGAGCAACAAGGGTGCATACCTTGACACACATAAAGAGTGTAAGCGGGAAGGTGACCCCGATGAAGAGGAGCGATATGATCACCAAAATCCAGCCGAAGCATCCCAGCCGGGTTGAGGTTTTATCTGCGGAGGAACACAAGAAAACATCCGACTGGCTTCTATTGACACCCAAAGGCCCTTTGCCATGTTGACGCAACCGCTCATGCTTAGTTACCGTCGCTAATGGCGCCGGCATT
Source organism: Hippocampus kuda (assembly GCA_901007745.1). Classification (NCBI taxonomy): domain Eukaryota; kingdom Metazoa; phylum Chordata; class Actinopteri; order Syngnathiformes; family Syngnathidae; genus Hippocampus; species Hippocampus kuda. The sequence goes on along the minus strand of CAAKHF010022209.1, from coordinate 45,006 downwards.
GTCCGAACGGTGTCATTTCACAAAAAAAAAACCAAAAGTCAAATCATCACCTTCAACAATGTCCGTGGAGTTGATCTCAAGTTTACCCTGCGTCACCATGTCGGCCGTGCTGGACGTCGTGGAGATCATCAGAGAGCGGGGATACCTTTTGTGTGGGTGTGCGTGCGGGTGGTACCTGAGGGGCAGGGCCTGTGGCGACGAGGGGCCCGTCCTCGCGGGTGCCAACGGCTCCACGACGACGAGGCACGGCTTTGACTGCGACACCTGCTGAGTCCTGAATAATCAATGCGTGACGTGCAACTCGACACTCGGGGCAGGCGCACTGGCGCTCGCCTCTCTCTGGTAACGTGAGCCTCTCGGACACGATCCAATGAATAAACTACCGCAGAAGAATACTCAACTGTTCACTCAAATAATCTTTTTTTTTTTTTTTTTAACCTGTTCTTGGTTAATTACTGTTTTTGCACAAGCCAAAGCCATCTCTAATATAAAAGCAGCGCTTTGGCACCATCTTGAGGTATCTTGGTGCCAAGGATGTTGAAGTGAAGAGAACAATCTTGTCCTACTCTAATGGAAAAAAAAAAATTAAAATTGCTTAACCAGAGTTTGACAATGGGCTCAACAGTTCAAGGCTTTAATATCCGCATGTGAACAGATAATCACGGTGACTTTCTTTTTTTGGTCCTCCGATGGCAAAACAGACATTTTTCATTTTGTCGTAAGCCTATGACAACTATTTGGAGCACGACGTTCGGTTGAGGGACGACCACAAATACGGTGACTACAGACAACAGAGACTACAGTGTATCGTGCTTATAATAAAGACAAAAACAGGAGGTTGTTGCAAAAGTCTGCACACCCTCTGATCTGCCCACTAGAACAGCTGAACTTTATTTCGGCACTCTTAGGACTGAAGGTGTTTCGCACAATGAAAAGCAAGAGAAAATTTTGATTCCATTATTTAATGCCATTTTGATTAATATTTGACTTCACCCGGCATTGAAAAAATAGCGCGGAACAGGAAAGATATTGCACAGTATAAATTGCTGAGCGCCACAATGCCACAACTAAATGAGGTAGCTCTCACTCATTCACCTGCGAATTCGTACTCAAAGATGCTGTGCGCATTTGCTCTTCACAGTATTGGCACTTTTAAAAGCATCACATAAAACCCAAAACAAGTAGACCCTTTTCGTGAAATTTGGAGGCACACCAGAAACAAACTTAAAACCATTATAAAACGGAAAAGGTCGACAATAAAACCGCGGCGGACATCAGGCGCCCACTGCCTCCATCATGAACTTTCGAGTGAACTCGTAGGCCAAGAAGAGGGCGCCGTTGGCCGGGAAGGTGCGTATCATGGTGGGCGCGAGGCCCGAGTAAAGAGCCCTGAATCCTGCGAGACACAAGACACCTCATTTGCAGAAAGCTGATGCCACGCCGTGCCCCCAAAAGGCTCGTTTCAAACCTTACCCTCGTTGCGTAGGATCCCCGTGAAGGTTTTCAGGAAGCCTTCTTGCCTCCCGGCTAAGGAGTACACCTGGATCCTGGACTTCACACAGTCGATGGGATAGATCAAGAGCCAAAGGCAAGCGCCGCCGAATCCGCCGCTGAACATGAGCGGAAGAATGCCTGCAAAAGGTTCCACGGCTGAGCTTCCGAAGCAGCTGACCCAAAACAAGTCAATTCCGAGACGTGTGTTGCCGTGTAACCTACCGATGCCCTCCTTGTCGGTACCCATGTAGCGCGCAAAGGTGGAGCGGCTGAGTTCGTAGCCGCCAAAGAAGCAAAAGTAGCCTGGAAACTCCCTCACCATGGTGGACGTCAGACCTTGGTAGAAGCCCAGTGGGCCGTTTGTCTCCATCACCGACTTCACCACCGTCCAAACTCTGAGAACAGGTCGTCACAAAAAAGGCAATGCTTCCAGTCGGCACAGGAACCGAACAACGTTTCAGATGCCCGCCACCCGCGACGCAAACCTTTTCTGTCCTGTGGCGATCTTGCCGGAGGCTTCCATCTCGTACATGGCCTGCAGGCGACATTTGACCAGCTCGGTAGGGCAAAGCACCAGGGACGAGAAGATGGAGGCCAGGGACCCGGAGAAGGCCTTCTGAACATCGCTGCTCGGTTCAAAGGAGCCAATTCAATGACAGTTTTGGGACGGCAAAAGTAGCCACATACCTCGTCTCGTAACTGACCGACCTACTGTAGCAGGTACGGATACTTAATCGAGCTCGAATGGAATTCGGATATCGTCAATCATTTGGTAGCTCTGTAGGCGCCCTGCCTACAGAGCTACCAAATGATTGACGTACCAACAACCCAGTTTGCTGCCTCCCGACCAACTCGGACATGGTACAAGGTCAACCAAACAACTAAGAATAGTGACTTGTTATCGACCAAACAACCAACCTATAAATCACATCACTGACCAACCAACCTCGAGCTAACCAAAATACCCAAGTACCCACCAACTGACCACTAACAAACAAAGGAACGCCATCTCTGCCGTTGAAACTACATATCTATGGATCAACCGACGCAAACCTGTTCATAATTCCCCCCTGCCTACTACTTAGCTAGCGGTTGCCCAAGCTATCGACTAAGCTATTGACCTGCCTACCTACCAGCTTACCAGTTTGTCAATTTACGACCTACCGGTAGCTTTCCTGGCTAACTGTAGAATCTACCCACCGAGGATCCAATTCACCAATGTCGCGACGTACCAAAACAACCGACCCACTAACACCAACTGCCTCATAGCATCCAACTGCGCTACCTACCTAACAACAGGTTGAACAACCTACCAACAAAGCTACTAAGCAACCTACCTACATACCTTGCAACTTAAGAGCCAACCTACTCCACAAACGAACGAGTTTGCGGATGACTTCACTGCCTATGAACGTGTAGAACTACAAATTGACCGAAAGATCTGCTCTTCCAATCCAATATCCAACTAACCTACCTACCGAAACAACCTACTTAAAACATAAAAGACCTTGTGCCTGCATAGTACCTACTTTGCTACCGCACAACCAACCTCCATCACCCGCCAACTGGTTTGCAGATGATTTTGTTGCCGCGAAATTTATGTAACTACCAAACAACCGAATGTACAAACATCCGAATACACTCTTAGTGAAATAAGCTTGACAAATGTAGAGTAAAAGCCGCACCTGAGTTCATCTACGCTGGCCAAGGAGCGGACCAGGTCCTGGCAGAACCCGTAGCTCACAAAGAGCACCGAGTTCTCGCAGATGTTGGCTACTAGAGCCGGGGTGGTGCCCTTGTAGAGGCCGCGCACCCCCACTTGTCTGAAGGTGGACACCAAGCAGTGAGTGAAGCCTCGGTACATGGTGGGAAATGTCTGCATCTTCACCTTGGTGGTGTCCAGTGGCTGGCCGCTGAGAACGCAAGCTGTGCCGCCTGTGACGCCACAAATACAACGTGAGCATTCAAAGACGTCGTTAGTGTTTGGGAGCATCGCATTTTTTATACAAACCCCAATTCCAATGAAGTTGGGGCGTCTGCGTTGTTATATTTTGCACTTCATCGTGCGCTGTGCATTTTCATTGGGAGGAAGGTCTGGACAGCTGGCAGGCCAGTCGAGTACTCCTTTACGAAGAAGCCGCGCTATGGTAACCGATTTTTATTGTAAAATCATTGGATTCTGTTTTGATTTTCCTTTGATACATTGTCCCACCTTCACTTGAATTGGGGTTTGTATTTGTTCAGACGATAGTTCTGAACACTTTTTTTATACACACATGCATTTGGCTTTGAAGTGTGACCTTGAGTGCCCTAAATTATGATTATTTTTTTCTCTTTGAGGTTTTGAGCTATCACCTGGACTATTTTTCCCATTCGGAAGTGCCACCGCCCGAGTGAAGCGATTTATAAAAGGAAATATTAAGGTAAGGTCATGAACTCACATGTGGCCAAGGAGAGTCGCAGTTGACAAACCGTCAAACACGCAAATACAAAATGAGAATACTCACAAGGAGCTGCTTTAGGCCACATCTCACACTGAGGTGCCTACACGCACTTTAACTGACTGCTGCTGCCGTCACTCACCTGGGCCCACCCCTCAAAGGCCATACATCCAGGAGACAAATATTGTGGCACAAACAGTAATTACACTTTACATTCTCTTTTATTATGTATTATTGTATTGTTATTGTTCTGCAGTGCAATGGTATCTCATTTAAAAGTTTTTTGGGTTTTTTTAAGTGCTCTTGGCGGGAGTCGGATTAATGGATTAATGGCATTTTAATTGAGTTGAATGGTGAAAATGAGCTTTTTTTAAACATGAGTAAATTTAATTACAAGCTTGGTCACGGAATGAATTAAACGAACAAGTCAAAGGACTGCAGTATTTGTGAAGAGCTTTGGCTCACATGAGCCACAATTTATGACCTCATGGTATTCTCTGAAATATGACAGGTGTGCTGCTCTTTAATCCTTGCGCAATTCACTGAGTCATGGGATAGCGTTGGCTCGCCGTCATCTGAACTGCGCTTCAGCATAATGAGCAATTCTATTCGTTTCCATTCAGCCTTGCCAAGAACAGGGCAGCGGCGAGCGGGAAAGCGGCGTGTCGAAGTGCCACTACACGAATTGGGAACAGGAGACAATCCAAGTGTGTTGCAAATATTTGGGGGATTTCTGTTTTAACGTGAACTTGCCTGCTGCTCCTGCTGTGAAGTCAATGATGGCCTGGAGAATGGGATGTGGAGCCATGTTGCATCAGCATGTGCTGGAAACCCTGCAAAAGGTCAAATGTAATTTTGATGCTTTTATCAACCTCTCTCTCTCTCTCTCTGTCTCTCTCTCTATTTATGCATCCATCCATCTATCTATCCATGTAAAAAGCAAACAAAGTAAGCGTGCAGTAACCTTGTAGATAAATACAGTTATAAAACTTTCACTTCCTGCTCAACTCACCCGTATGAGTATCCAAAGTGTGTGGTAGACACGGCCACTCCCAGCCAACTCAAAGTAACGACTCCCCTGCAGGAAGTTGTTGCATGGAGGCGCAAGTTAAGCAAAGTCGTCTGTTCAGTTTGGATGCGTGCAAAGCCAAGGGCGATACTGAAAATTCCAGAGAATAAAAAGCACCAGACGCTGAAGCGGAAGTAACGTCCCTCCTGGTATTTTAAAAAAACAAAAACGACTTAATGTCTGTGAAATATTATGAATTTATAAGGAACTGACATCCTTCACACACACACACAGACAACTGTCGAGATTTTTTTGACACTGAATTTGCAATGCGGAAGAGACGCCAGAGATGGTGCATTTGGGTGTCATAGCGCCTAAACGCCACTAAACGGCAGTAGAGTCCTTCGCAGTGAACGTTTTGAAGAGTCCACAAGTCAGGTGACGACCTACTTGTTGCTTTTTACCAGGACCAACATTTCAACCCGATGACATGATACGTGAATAATGATGAACAGACAAACTGAAAATAGTTACAGGAAACCAAGGGTCCAGGTTTGCAAAAATAATCGGTCAAGAGCCCAACAGAGTTTCCAGATGGCGGGCGGTCAGGTGATGCGTGGTTGGATTTGGCAGTTAAATATGTCCAAGAAAAAATAAAAGTCGACAATGAACATACATTCTGTAAAATTGTTCAAATAAATAGTCATGAATAAATGTTGCGCAATTTAGAGGCGTTTGCATCATGCAAGAAGCATTATGCAGAATTAGCGTAACATCACGAGAAAACTTGCTAATGGCAGGTCCAAAAATGTGACGACCACTTTACATCAAATTTGGCAAAAGGACAAAACTATATTTAATAAAGATATATACACGTATACATTGGGGGGGGGGGGGATCCTGACTGACCTGGAAGTTTTTGTCAATTACAAATTCGGAAAAATGTCTGAGTTGTAGAACATATGTTCGAGAAATTTCAAATTCGTGTGTAAAACTCGGAGAGACCTCCATAGAAAATCGACATCATCAGATGCAAAAAGCTTTTCCGCTGGCACTCAAAATTATTGATCAAGAATGTGACTACTTTCACCATCCATTCAGAATACATGACATGTAACATATTTTAAGTTAGCATCAGAGCTAGCGGTGATGGCGGGGAACGTAAAAAATGTCTCCAAGTCAACTAAATTGTCAAATGTGGTTAATTACTATTTGTGTCTGTGTATTTCATTTCCTGTGACACTAGTGGACCACGTAAAAACCAAACTTGGGTTTTGTCGTTTTGGCGAGTGGAGTACCACTACCAAAAATAAGACAAGGAACTGAAGAAGCAGGCTAAATGGTTAAAATTATTATTTTAACGTTCTTCCTTTTTAGTTTGAAGTGTTAAGTATCAGACAAAAACAAAAAAAGATGTTACCTGAGGTAAATTGTTCAGAAATCTACTTTGCAACAGGCAAATAAATTAAACAATTGACATGGAAAATGAACATGTTCATTGAGGGACAGGCTAATTAACTAGACTTTTCTGTTGCACAGGTTAACAAATTATACCCTGTGGGAAATTATCAAATGTCACTAATCTGGTTTTGTTTAGCTAGCAATGACTTTAGTGACAAGCCGACCAATGATCTGGCATTCGATGGCAATAGGTACAAACAAGTAACATCTATTTTTGTGACATTTTGTTCAGTGCTGTGCTTTATTGTTGTTGTTTTGTTTTTTTTTTCCATCAAATGCCTAACATGTACCTGAGCTCATTTTAGGCTGGAAGGACTACAGATGTGACGAAAGGGTTTTGAAAAGTTTTCGACCACAAAGGTTGCCATTGAAATATGTAAACACGACAGGAATTCATTGTTGGGAACAACCTTTGGATGCCCTTTCATGTTTACGAGGCCAAAGAATGAAAACAGGTCCTCTTTTCCTTTTTTTGTTTTTGGGCCCTCCCCGTGAAAAGCCCTTGGATGTCACTGATTGGCGCGAAACAGCTGTCAATCAAGAATGGGCGTGGCCATGTGCCAAACGCCACTTCCAGTAAAAGTGCTCACATGCTGCACAGCGCGCAGAGTCAACTTGCTGCGACGAACATTGACGCGCCAGGACGCTGCGCACTTTCACGCTCGTCTTTTTTTTTTATTAATGCCTCCACGTTTCTTTGGACACTTTTTTCCGCCTTTGTTTTCGTTCAACTGCCATGGGATGTAACTTCTAAAGTTAAGTGACTTTCTGTGGAGCTCCCGCGTTTCCCGGACGTTTATCTCGAGTTTTTATTTTTGTTGAATTCTTTTTTTTTATTTTGCCACTATCACCATCATCGAGGGGGTAACACCCCATCCCATCACCCTTTCGACCACCATGGCGGAAGCGGCCCAGCAGCAGCAACAGCCACACCTGGTGGACATAGACCCGGACTTCGAGCCGCTGGCCAGACCCCGCTCGTGTACTTGGCCCTTGCCCCGGCCGGAGTTCGTCACCCCGGGCGACTCCAACACCTCGTCGCCGGTGCCGTCCATCAAGCAGGAGCCCGCCGGCAACGAGTACATCAGCAACCTCAGCCTACTGGAGGAGAACGAGGACCTGTGCGCCGACTTCCAGTGTCAGGAGACGTGCGTCCACCAACATCCCACCCCCCGGCCGCAGCATCAGCATCACCCCAACCCCGCGCTCCAGCAGCATCCCCATCCGCAGCAGCCGCAGCAGCAGGTGCCCCTGCTCTCTTCCCCGGTGGCCACCTCGCCGTCGTCGGCCGCCGCCGCCGCCGCCGCCGCCGTCGCTGCCCAGAGGAAGAGCAGCTCGTCCCGGCGCAACGCCTGGGGGAATATGTCGTACGCGGACCTCATCACCAAAGCCATCGAGAGCTCCCCGGAGAACAGACTCACCCTGTCTCAGATCTACGACTGGATGGTGAAGAGTGTGCCTTATTTCAAAGATAAGGGAGATAGCAACAGCTCTGCCGGGTGGAAGGTAAGTTGTCGTCGTTGTTGTTTGAGTGTGATGGACAAGTGGAAAAGTGGTTTTCACTGTGGCTCCCCAAGGTTGTTGTTGTTTTTTTTTTTTTTCTTACAGCAAGTGCATTAAAAACAACATCTTCGCTCTACAAACTGCCATTTATAATCAACAGCCTAAACATGCAGCAGTAAAAAGTATATCTATTTTTAACTACTCATTAGAATGTGTACTTTGAACAATGCACTTTTATGTCAGAAACCGAAACACTGTTCTTACATAATGACTCACTGTTGTTCATGAATCAGTCTTGTCGATAAATAAACATTTGAAAACAGTTTGGAAAAATAATTGCGAATGGACTCCCCTCCAAAGTTAAATACAACTAAACTGTCCTGTAATCAACAAATGTCCTCAATTAAAAGAAGAAAAAAAGTTGAAGCCACTATAACATGATGCGCAAATTTGCACATTTCACGAAGTGATTCTTTCCCGTACCACGAGTTTGTTAAGCTTAAAATTGTCCAAATTCTCGCAAAGTCATCCCCTCTTAGATTTCTGTTGTCTTCCATAAAAGCACACTGATTATTTTTGTGCTTTTTCGAAATTAGACATTTACAACCATTTCCAACCTCACTTTCACTTTGGAAAACTAGAATCAACTTTTTTAGCCAATTTTCTGACCGACGTGACGCACCAAACCCGAATCTTAATGAATGCATACTTGTGCATTTTCTGCACTGCCGATTTAAAACGTTGTCCTGTTTTTCAACAAAGGGTTGCAATGTCAAAGATGTTTTTATGAGCTTATTCATCGATTAATCGATGCAATAATCGACATATCAATTGATTCAACAAATAAGTGTTCGTCGCAGCCCTTGTACCTGCAACTATATTGAACACCTGGTAACCCATTTCTCTGGAACCTTAATTCCTCAGCTTGGGTTGTTTTTACCCCTTGGATCAAAAATTTGACTCAACGTGCTCGGTCCAAATCCTGAAGTCACTGTGCTGGGTATCGATAACCCATTATTGGCTTGGTCCGGTTTGGACCCAGCGCCGGGTTAGCTATTCCACCCATTTGGGTGGAATAGCAGTTTTAGGAGTGGACAAAACAAAAAAAATAAGTCAAAAGAGGGCAAAGAAAAGCACAATCCACGTCCTTCGGTTGCGTTTGACTTTTCAAGTTGTTTTGTCATTGCCCTCCTTCATCCATGACAGTCATCTGACTTGTCTCGGCTCCCTTTGATTTACAAAGTCCGCTGACTCGACTGGGGCCCCGCGTCGTGGCGTCGCGCGATGGCAACACGTGATTCTCGTCTCGACTAATTCACGCAAAGTGAATGAAGGCGGATGAAAAGGAACCCGTGAGTTCAGACTTCATGGGATGCTGAGGACGGCCCAGGGGGGGAGGCGGCGAGGTCTTGGCCGGGACTCTCTTCGATGTGGCGTGACCGGCATCCGCCTTTGGAGCGGCTTGAATGGTGTCTGGCGATAAATTGATGGCGAGAGATTCATCTGCGATTCATCACAGCCGTGCCT
>CAAKHF010022209.1:16557-35551 GCA_901007745.1 Hippocampus kuda | reverse complement strand
CCCCCCCCCCCCGACCTTGGCGGATTTTGAAACGCGCCGAGGTGACCCCTGCGCGTCATTAATGAGGCGGAATTCAGCAGCGTGCACACACACATGCTGTTCGCCATTCATCCGTTTGACCTGGCTGTTTACAAAAGCTCCCGACTAATGAAGGGCTGTCGGATTGCGTCCCGTCAATCAGATTAGGCCAATAGAAAAAAAAAAAACCTTGCTCGCTGTGGCCAAAACCTAAAAAGGAGATTTCCAGGTGCACTCAAAAGGAAAAATAACATTAAAAAAAAAAAAAATTGGTGATTTTACAAATAACATAGTCTCGCGACCAGGGAGCTGCTTTTCAAAATATATTATAGATAATCATAATAATAATTAAAAAAAAAACATTCAAGGAATTAATTTCTACCATGATTCAGAGGCCTCGATGCTCGCTGTTGACCGCAGAGCTCAGAATCAGTCTGGCTGCACCTCGATCAAATCCACCCAAATCTCCTGATGCCACCTGCACCGCAACTTAGACCTGCTTTCACCTGGTCTCACATCAATTCTACTTTCTGTCACGAGACTGTCAAGCGCGCTGGGGGCGTGTAATAGAAAACACCCACCATCCGCCAAAACACCCTTCATGGCGCGTCGTGCGATGTCTCCGAAAAAAAGAGCCCCATGTGTCCCAAGAAAGTGTGGTTAATGTGTGGTTTTATTTTGAAGGTTTGACATTTGACAGAATGCCTTGCACAGATGTTGCCGAGCGGATCAGGAGGGTTGTTGCTTTCGAGTTGTTTCACACTTGCACTGTGCAATGCACCTTGCTGTGCGTTGAACCCTTTATACATAGCTGACGAATGCGCATCGATTCTGGGAAATGAGGGCCCAAGTCACGCGATTTCTTTCTGTACAAACACCAAAACCAAACGATGGAAAAAAAATATCCTTTGAAAATCAAATTCTAAAAAAAGTAGGGTGTAAAAAAAGATGTCGGTTTATTTCTATCTGGCTTGTGAGTAATGTGTGGGAATTCAATCTGCAAAGCCACCTCTGCGATCATCCAATGGGTGAGCAGCAGATATTGCTGCCATATTTTGTTACCCCGTTGTTAGACAAGAGGAGCAATGTTACCCCGTGACGGGGTTGTTGTTGTAAGTCCAGTCTTCATTTACTCTGCCGTTCCCACCGCGTTGCCTCACACCTGCCGAGCGTGCAGAGTGAGTCATCGAGCCGCACGCATCGACATGAACTTTGACCCCCAGCGGTAGCTCCAACGTCTTGAATTGAATTCGTCATGGGAGGGTAATCAATGGGGTTATGTAATCTAATCACATCATAACAGTGACTAAAACGAAGAAAGCGAAGCGTTCAGAATCGTGTCGACGATGCTCTTTTAGACCAACCAGAATCTTTGCTTCGTGGCAGCAGGACTGGCCTACCTCTCCCATGGCCACTTCGGTGTGAATGAGCTTTTGTGTGAGTGTGTCAGCTGAATGTGTGAAACCACGACACACTGAAAAAGGGATGTGACTTGGTCTAGAGAGCATTTTGCTAACGTCAACACATCCTTACATTTGAGCCACAAAAATATATCCCCTTAAAGCCTCCGGTGGCTGGAAGATATACCACTGTCATTTGGAGGCCACTAGCTAGCTTGCAAGCTAACAGTCTTCCGGCGCTTCACTCAGCCAAAAGACGGGCCGCGGGTTCGTCTGAGGCATCACTTCCTCACTTGAGGATTTAAACAACGACACCGAGTTGTTCGGGAACTTGTGGCATCCAGGAAAGATGCATTTTCAACGTGAAGGCGTAGCTATCTCGATACCGGCATGCTAGTAAAAAAGGGGCCTAGTGATAATTATTATGTCACACTTTGTTACGCTGGATAACCACTGATTCAAATAAATGTGCTCAAGTTCTCAGATTGCGTCGTGGACTCCGTTAAATGAAGAGAGGATTGTTGAATATGAAATTGTGATGGGTAGTTAGTTGCAAAGGAACATGGTGTTAATTTGATGTTAGACTACCTTGGCCATTTTGTGTTATAGATTCTATAAATCATTTGTGGGGTTCGTGCTTTGATGTCATGAAGAATCTCGCTGAGGTCAGATCGGTGTCACTTTACGGCGGCGTTGAAATCATTCATAAAATGGTCCAGTTGTGCTCGACACGTCTCTGCCGTCTTAAGAGGTTACTACGGTGCACGGTGAGCCAGAGACTCCATTACAATTAGACATGGTGGATCATTTACAGCAGTGCTCCCCGAGCGCTTCTTGCACCACCGACCATTTTCACGCCATTCCATACTCTAATTGACTGACAGCAACAAATAAAAACCAATGAATTTAATTCAACTCGCCATCATGCTGAATGTAGTTGTAATGAGTCTGAGCCCTGCACCTGTTTTCTATTCAACAAACGGTTACCATCTTGGACTAATCAGAGATGATGACACACAAAGTGTGTTACTTATGTTCTGTCTACTCCGGAATTTTGTTTTGGTCACTATTATTGCTGAAAGTCCTACTTCACAAAGAAAGGATTTTGGAAAAGGAAGCAAGTTTTGAGGGCTCCATTGCCTCATTTGCAAGCACGTCGATACATATTACGCAAAGCGGGGTTTTTTTTTGGGGGGGGGGCAGGATTGCTGACGTTGTCTTTTCAATGCAGCTTTGTATTTCTTGGAAATTCTTCTGTCTCATCAATTGGCCGTCACCCTTTTTGAAGAAGCTCTCCAGACACGTTTGTCTTTTGGCGGTGTTTGCTAGCTTGTAGTGTGGGTTAACATTTTATGAGCACACCATGTGACTAAGATTAGCACTTTGACATGTGAGGAGAGTGTGGCTACGAAATTGTGGGAATTTAGAAAATGTGAGGTTGGCTTTTAAGATAGATATAGGTGAAAAAGATATTTTAGCATACTTCTGACCAAAAATAAAAAATATTTCAGGTTAGTTATGGTGGTACCTTTACTTTCAAATGTCCCAACATACACACTTTTTGAGTTACTAGGGGTTATTTGGTTGATTTTTTTTGTTCTGTATTTATTAAGTTTGAGGCACAAGCAGTCTTTGGGTATGTTGCGGATGTAGTGCAGTGAAAAAAAATGTGTCCCTTTAGCTAGACTGTAATGCCCCCACACGTGGACAAGGAGAGTTGTATCTTTTGCACAGATGTCTGCTCATGACAAAACAATATCCACAATTTTCATTTAATTCCCATCATTTACATGAAAGGTTTGTAAATTTGTAGTATTTATCAAATTCTCCATCATAACCTCCCATGGAAATTTACTAGAAATTTCCCACCCCCCGTTGCGACCGAAGTAAAACGGCACTGGCGGATGCACCTGATTTTTCAAAATAAAACTCATTTTCCACCGATGCCCAGCAAAACATTTTTAGCCTATTTTTTCCATGTGGCCACATTACGAAATGGCCCACGGACTGGCGCTGGTCCGGTGGTCTGGAAACGCTGATTCACAGTCCGCCTGAGCATCACGGTGACAGACATCTCTTTTGCGCCTCTTTATTTTCATGGACGCTCCTCCATTCAGGGAAGCGTCATTGTGGCGGCTCGACGAGGGGGGCGCTCGGCCTCCGCCAAGGGGCTCGCCGTAGACGGTATGAAAGTGTGGGAAAAGCAGTGTGCCATTCACAGCGGCGACGGGGGTGATGGCGGGGCCTCCCGCACCTCCACACAGGGGGGCTATCACACATTGTTTACTCGGTTTACTCGCGGAGGGGACGGCGCGATTGCGTCTGGCGCAAAGTGACACCGCGCTTTTGATTAGGATTGTTGCTTTTTGTTATGTGAAGTAGACGTGGCAGCACGGTGAAACAATGATTGGCACGTCTGACTGACATTTCTTCATTGAAGGCTGAGTTCTATGTAGTTCGGAGTGTGAGCGCGGAGGGTTGTTGGTCTATGTGTGCCTTGCGATTGGCTGGCAACCGGTTCAGGGTGTCCCCTGCCTACTGCCCGAAGACAGCTGGGATAGGATCCAGCACCCGCCGCGACCCTTGTGAGGATAAGCGGATCTGAAAATGGATGGATGGATGGATGTTTTTAGCTAGTTTTTGTCTCCTGATTTTGCTTTGTCAATTTTGCTTTTTGTGACCTACGGAACTTTTCCTCATTTAATCTCAGACAATTTTTTTGCATTTTTTGATCTGTTTGTGCCATTTGACATCAAATAAAGATTTAGACCGTTGTTAGCTTCTCACTGTTAGCTAGCTAATCTGCTTGTCATTTGAGTTTAGTTGAGATATTTGAAAGGTACTGTTGTAAGTGTGTGGAAATATCTCAGGAGTTGAATAGTGTGGAAGTGACTGTGACTTGTTTGATTTCGTAGGTTTCTGACTTTCCATTCGCTAAAGTCTTCAATTGTTTCAACTACCAGAGACAAATTCCTTTTGCGTTTCCAATAAAAATGACTGAATGGACTCTCAGCCAATATCGCCCATAAGTTTTGTGAAGAAAAGACTTGAATTTGGATCATCCGTGGTGGTTGTTGAGCCTTTTGGAGTCCCTTTTGTTTGAGTTGTTAGACAAGAGGAGCACCGGATGCGGAGCTAGGCTGCCTTATGCTCTGCATTTGTGATTACAAGGAAGAGTGTCAACTTTTTGTGAATAAAGGAGTTTAATGTGGCTCTTCTGTGGCTGTTCTTGAGTTTCTCTGTTTGTGGTGTTCGACAGGAACGAACACCAAGTTGGTTATGTTCGTTGCTAGCGTTAGCTGGCGACTGGCTTAGCACCTTTATGCTTGCTGCTCGTTATCAAAAGGTAGCATGTGTTTATGTATGATATGTCGTGACAGCTCCTGATGCTCTATAGTCAGTAAAGGTGCTTCATTCATGTCATCATTTTGTAGATTTTGTAGAGTTCTTACTTTGTATTTTTCGATCCAAGTTGTCAACAAATCTGAATCACCACTTCCACTCCCTCCCCACTACGCCAGCCAGCCAAGAGCTTCTCCGCCGGCGCCGCTTTTGGCGGCCGAGCTCGAGCGAGACGAGATCGCCGGCCAACTGAGTCACGACGACGGACAGTTGTGCCAGGTGCGACCTGCTCACAGGAGCTCTTCTGGCTGGACGTCGGCCCGGGCAGGAACTGGAATGAACGCATGTCGCAAAAAAAAAAAAAATGGCACAACCCTGCGCAGGCCTGTTTTCTTTCTCGTGTCACGTGTTGGTTTCAGAGGTGACAAATTTAATCACACTCTGTATTTCAGAAGAAGTTCAGATGCTTGAGTAAAAATAAAGACCGGTAAAAGGAGATTTCAATAAAAGTGCAGACTCTGAAATTTTCTCGGATTAAATGGAGAATTTTTGAACCAGGGTTTTTTTTAAAGGTGGAACAAGATGCACATTCTCCACGAACAATCTCGTAGGCGACAACATCAAAACATTCGGTCCTTGTTTTTTCAGAAAACTCAAGTAAAGTAAATTCATCTGTGCCTGAAAATTCGGCTTGGGTACAGAACCAAGACTTTTGTGCTTTCCGCCAGCGGTTGTTTTTGAACAATTAGCTTGGAGGTGTTACGCATACGCACACATGCACGCAACTTGGCTGTTCTTTCTCAGTTGTTGCTGCATCGCCTGTGTCACTGCGCAAATATTTACCGCGCTTTGATGTCCGTGCGTAGATCGATACGGCCGCGGCGTTCCCTCTGTACACGACGCACTCCCGACCCGGCATTCCTCACTCCGCTTGCAGTAAACACTCCCTCCCACGCCTCAAAACAAACTGGAGACAAACATGGCGGTCCGAGCTGGTTCACGGCCCGCCGGTCGTTAGCGCGCACCCGCTGACTTCACTCGGTCATGCGTTGGTTCGGCGAGTGTCGGAATCGCACATAAAAAAAAAAAAGATGTCAGGTATGTTTGTCACAAGTGCTAAATTTGATTGAGTTTAGCTTATATGAATCAAGGTTCTGTTTACATTTGGTCCAGCAATGGAACCAAATGCAAAAATCAAACATCGACTTAATTTTTGTGTAAATAGGAACGGATTTAATTACATTGAAAATGAAACCGCGACGTTCTCAAGCTAGACGCTGAGCTAGCTGCTCTGTCTGTTTAGCACGTGGCTAAAGAGGGTTCACTCAGGCCTGGCGCACACCGAACCCGAAGGAACTCTACGGAGAGAGAATAACAATAAGAACAATCTACTGTATGTGCGGCCTCAAAGCCTGCGTAGTCTTCTCAGAAGCCTAAACAGTTTTCACGGGCCACGTAAAAATGACAAAGAGGACTTGATCTAAAAATGACTTTGACACCCATACACCACCAAGTCAGGAAGTCGGTCTTTTCCACCTCCATCCAGTCTTCAGCCATTTTGGAGAATGTCATGAAGTTAGCAATTGCCTGCCACTATGTGCTTGAAGTCAGGTGGCATCGGTTACACTTCCTTGCCACTCTTATGAGGACAAAGGAAATAGATAAAGGATGGACGGGTGCCATTTTGAGAGTCAAAGTTTTCTAAATGTAGAAAAACAAAACAGTGATTGGACTCATTAAAATCAATTCATTGATTGAGAAGCATTGCAAACGTTTTGAGTCTTCAATCTTGAAGCTACCGATTGCGAAGCTGACGTGCTAATAACTACACCGCCGTCCTGCCCAACCAGTGAAGCCAACATTTCGCTGCCTACTTTTGTCCACCTTGTGTGCAATTCCCACCAATGCCAGCTTTAACCCAAGAATGAAGGCATTCTAGTCTCCAGCGCAAAGCTGATTTGGTCATCGGCAATCCGAAACAAGCTCATAGTCTGAATGTGTATTAGTGGGACGCTGGGGCGGGGAGGAGTGGGGGTGGGGGGTTAGCAGGGATTGGATGGAACAGCAGCGCTCCTGTTTCTCCCGCTTCAGCACACACATGCACTCACACACACTCACATAGACTCACGTCACCCCTGAAAGCAGTGGAGGAGTCCAAGCTTGGCACGGCCCCAGGACAGAAGGGGCAGCTGTGTTTCTCAGGCGAGGAGCTGGAGGAGCACAGCCCATTTCCCGCCTCGGCCGCCTGCCTTTGCCATGCCTTGTCCATTCCATACCAATGGCGGACCACACTTTGTGCCCCGAACCCCCCAGGCCCGCCACCGCCACCTTTGTCCCACCGTATGTAGAGTGGAAGGAGAAAATGAAGCGGCAGCAGTTGAGACTGTTTGCCACTTGTTCGGAGTTGCATAAGAAGACGTTTACTGGAATCAAGGCGCCGCAGGCCAAAGTCTGGTGCCACTGGTTAGTCAGCGGAACTATGAGGCACTGTGTGAGAGGTGGAGTGTGTGCACGAGAGTGTGCGCGTGTGCGAGTGCATGCGAGTGCGTGCAAGTGCATAACCTGGGCCTCATAATTAAAGCCCCGCTGCTGGCAGATGCACAGACACGATGGCAGACAGACACCCGGCCGACACGGGGAACATTCCAACACATCTTTCTTTCCTCGTCCAACCCCCCCCCCTTTTTTTTTTTCCGCTTCTTTGTGGCTTCATATTCTTGCCTTTGCTTTGCTTCTGCTTCCTCACCTTTGAAATCACTCTGATCACAAGCAGCAACTTTCCATAATTCTGGCTCTCATTTTGATGACCGTAATCTAATTTGAGTTGTCAATTTTTACTAATCTTCTAAAAGTCATGAATGAAAAAAAATTTAATTGCTCATAAACAATATTTAGGATAAATATTTTGGCTGGTGGCGGGCAGCACTATGACCTAGTGGTCAGCATGTTAGCCTCAACGTTTTGAGGTTTGGCTTTCAAATCTTGGCTCCAACCTTCCTGTTATTCCCGATCTTAAATGGGATTCATTTCTCCAAGTTATCCGACTTCCTCCCACATTCTAAAAACACGCATGTTAGCATGTGTGAATGACAGTTTGTTCAGATGCGCCCTCTCATTGACTGTCACCCCATACTGAGTGTACCTTTATTCTGAGCGTCACGACACTTGAAACACTCGCTAACACTGACGCAGAGTTTGAAGGCATTAAACAAGTAACTGTGCATACTTGGAGTCCATTTAATAAATTTAGTAGTCTTTTAACCGAAAGATTACCTATTAATTTATGACATGGGCTCCTCAGTTTCTCTAGCTAGGAGAATGCCCCAAATGCTAGCTCGCTAGACAGATGCTAGACAGACCAGCATCTGTCTAGCTAGCTAGCCAGACAGTCAGACAGACAGATAGAACATTGTTTTGAGATTTTTAGTCTTAGTCAGATCCGGTACATTTGTACTGTAAGAATGCTAGTTGGAAGCTAAATGTGTTTTTTTTTTTCTCAGTACAAAATTCTGCTATCTTTCAATTTCTCACCAAGAAATTAACATCAAGTGCCGGTCTGACAGGAAAGTCTATGTCTGTCATTGCAGTATGATGACAGCCGAGGAGTTCATTCATTCTCATAATGCGTATGAAATGCGGCACAGCTGACTGACAAACACCATCATGGTGGTCACTGTGATGTCACCACACCCGTCTTTCGGGATTGAACAACAAGCAAAAATGAGAATGAATCCTGCTGGTGATTTCACAACCTTCCCGCTGGAGTTCCCTCTCCCAAACACTCTCACCGTCAGGAAGCAAAGTTCAGATAGAGAATGGAGGAGGCAGGAAATCAGCTCGGGGGGAGCCAAGGATTTCTGAAGTGGGAGTCTTTTCGTCCTTTGGCTAAAATACAAACAAATGTGAATAAATGCGCATTTGCTGTTTATCCAGCAGACATTATGTTAAAATTGTTTTTTGGGAGATGAGTGGCAGGTGAAGTACATAGTAGAAGTACACAGGGGGTGCTATATATATATATATATATATATATATATATATATATATATATATATATATATATATATATATATATATATATATATATATATATATATATATATATATATATATATATATATATATATATATATATATATATATTAGATATATCATTCATTGATATCATATTGGTAATGGGTAAGCCTGAGCTTATGCCAGGGGACTTTGGGCCTGGTTGTCAGCCAAATGCAGGGCAGACTAAGAACATAGTGGCCCAACCTTTGTTGACCAAAAACAATTCTTCCGTAGCGACGCCAAGTGCTTGCTACGAGTATTTGAGTTTATTGCCACTCCCAGTTGAAGTTTATGTAAAATTAATCACGATACGCGTTGTGTGTCCAACCAAAGGACATTGACTTTGTTTGGCGAAAGTGTGTTAGCTTAATGCTAAAACACACTGTAAAATGCCATCGACATGTTAGCAATGATGGGCCGTTATCACAACCCTTTGAACAACTTACATTTGAGTACATGTGGCGGCAGCACACGCAGAGCACACACCGAGACTCACGGGCATATATTCTTTATCATCGAAGGAAAACAACTACAGCACTATTATTGCATCTTATGAGAAGGTCTTTGTCTGTATTTCTTCGTCAAATCCATGTGTGGGGAAATCTGTGTGGAGTACAGTGGCCTTTGGTGCCCATTGAATTATTATGAGACACTATTTTTCTTCATAGGTCAAGGTACCACCGTATTTCCGATTTTCTTCATCTTAAAACCAACCCCAAAAGTTCCTCAATCTGAAACATGCGATGGCCACTGATGGGATTTTTGTTCCCCTTTTAAAAATGAGTTTTACGGTCCAGAGTGGAGTCCAGCGCTTGTTAAAACTGTTTACAAATGCTAGCGGCTAGCTCTGCGTGCGTGATGCTTTTATTCACGTGGAAAGGGTCCAGGAAATTTCCCTGCAAAGTGACTCTTTAAATCGGCCATCCTACGTTTTCCATCCCGCGCTCGCGAGCGGTGCGGCTCACGACCTGCCAAACGTGAGCTTGTAAAATCATTCCGCCGTCGCAGCATCCAGTCGGCGCTCCGTTACAAAATAGCGCCCGTACTCAGGTAAACATCCATTTGGAAATGAGTCACATTGTTTTCCCCGAGCGAAGCTTTGGTCGCGGAGCACATGATCGACTGTTTTGGTGCCGGCTGTGGCCAGAGCCGTGGATGCTGGAATTTCGACTCGTCATAGAGGAAGAGCCCTTGCGTGGTTCTCAGATCACGTTTGTTCACGCATGGGAAACACTGCCTCCCGTCAGCGCCCGCTCGTATGCGTACGAGTGTGTGGCGGCAAACACACAGGGTGCAGAGTTCCACTTTAACGGGACCGCCAACTGCCATGGGCCTCAAAACCACAGGCATTAGCCAGACTCGCATTGTTGTTCCACTCCCGCCCTGAAGCGATTACACTTGGAGCCTGTCAGACTGGGCCAGCGTTTAGCGCACACGCAATCCTACGTGCTTACCGGCGGTTGATTGGAGGCGTGTGTTGCGTCGTCACGAGCCAAACAGCGGAGCCTCTGCCAAGGAACAATTCAGCTCTCAACAACCCAGTTTGTAGCGGTAAATCATGATCTGGCTTGTGTCGGGATGACACTTTGTAACTAGCTCGACATGGTAGCGGCGTGACACAGTAACCTGTTGGGGAATTTAATCAAGATGAAAAAAAGAAAGCCACCCTGTAAACAAATCTCGTAGTTGATGTCTTTCTTTGACACGTGGCTCTCCTTTGTCCCAAATTCCATTCTCATTGGTTTAAATGTTTGAAAATGGCGGATCTTCAACCCAGCCTAGCTTGCGCGTCATAATAACAGAAGTTCAGTGGATGCCAGGCACATATTCAGAAATAGGCTTTGTGGTGTCATTTCACTCTTGATGGATGGGCAGGCACCCCACAGATGCCGTACGCAAACAATTGAAAAGTCACTCTCGCCCAATGTGTCCCCTTCCATGTCAACCTTTCGACCAAGTCACTCTCACAGTGTCTGAGGAATTCGCGTCCAAGTTTTTTTCCTCCCTGCGACACTGCAGCTCACATGCCGTAGCTGACAGGAAGTGCGTGCGCGTGGTGTTGCCTCTTCATGGGCCGTGATGTCACCACAACTACGGAAGCAACATGTGACAACAGATTCTTCTTTCTCTTTGCATCATTTTTGAAAAATTGCGTTGTTCCTCTTTGCTATTATTGTCCCATGAAGTCATCAGGACCAAGATGTTGCGGTTGTTTTTTTTTTTTGACTCTGGGTGTATTTGCTGCAAATGTTTCACTCGTTGTGTGGACCCGTGGAGGTCATTCACCGCCATTGACAGCTACTGCAGCACAAAATAGATGCACTTTGGTCGAATGTTAAAAACATTTGAGATATACACATTTTCAGAAAGGGCAAACAAAAATGTACAGTTTAGATGTCATCAATGTTTGGTGAAGGCATGTCACTTTAAAAATCAGGAGGTAATAGCTCATTTTTTGCTAGCCTGTCAACGGAAACTCCCCGTTGACTGCTAGCAATCAGCTAGCGATGTTTCTAAAACAAAGTCGATGTGGTATTGGAATATTCAGTGCGTATAGTGATTTTTGTTGTCTCTATAGTTTGGCAGTAAATTCCAACCGCGGTGTTGAAATCCCAATTAACTTTTGATGACTTGTCCAGCCCGAGGGCCACTGAATATGATTTTACTCTCGACCTAAGTTACAGTCAGCGCTAATGTATCCCACAGGGTTCATTACTGAACCCCGGGGGAAATGTCTGTACTTTTTCCGATGCCAAAAAGCAACAGGTCTGTTCCCAAGCCATAAACGTATCAAGGGTCCATAAGCGCAGCCTTAGGGAAACGACCTCACAATCCTGACATTCAAAAACTGTTTTGTTTTGTTTTTTTTTGGGGGGGGGGTGCCTTACTGAAGAGATGCGTGATTTGAAAGCTTCCCTGTTGTTCTTTTTATATTCGATTGAATGAAGTCCTCCCACGTCGGCTCTGTTTGTTTTCTGATGTGTCACCATCATTTCCATCTCATAATGAGTCTTTGAGAGGAAAATCTGGGCTGCTGTTAAAAAAGAAAAAAAAAAGTGGGGGCTGGGGGGGTGAGTAATGGCTTCACTCGATCTTGTTCACGCTCGCTAATTTTAGAGGCGGCAAACGGCTAAGTGCTTTACATTGAAGAGTGCACGTGTTGCACTTTCGCCTGAAGCTTTCATTGAATATCTGCTGTGAAATCGGCGTATATTTCCGAGCTGCGAGACACTTTTCAAACGGCTGCAGCGTTTTCGGAGCCGCATTTAATCGAAAACAGCTCAGGCGACGTGGGCGGCCATTTTTGCTTTTGATTTTCTGCCTTTCTCATCATTCACGCAACCCCGCCCCCACCCCAAGCACCAAGTTTTTGGTGGCCTTGCTGGCTGTCACCGAGACAAACCGCACTGCTGTAGCTCATTAAAGGGGCGATTGGCCTGAATTCTGGAGAGGCTGTCACAGAAAACCGAAAATGTTTTATTTGTTGTTGTTGTTGTTAGCATTGCCTACATAAACAACAGTGAAGCGATTCTTATTCACATCCGACTTGAGGGAGCCAAAGCACCACCTGCATAAAATCGTTGACCGGGATGTCGAACTGTGCAAAATTTTACAGTGGCTCAGTAGGTTTGTTTTGATTTAATTCAGCGTAGCACATTTGTTCACTCCACTTCAGGATTGACGTTAATAATCCATTTCTCGTTTGTTTTTCACAATTTATTCTGATACGATTTATCGTTCATGTACAATACGCAGCTTTGGCGCCATCTTGTGGCATCTTAGGGCGTTACAAAACAACAACAAATATAGCAAATAGATGAGGAGCTTTGACCGTATTTGAACTGAGAACCCCTCGGCAGTTCGTTTTTCTCTTTTGATTTATTGATGGAGGAATCGTGCGATTGAACCAGCCGGGGGATGTCCCCCCCCCCCCGCCCCCCCAATCTCTCCACAGTGTGGGTCTGGCCGATGGACACGGGCATCCCTCAGCGGCCCGCACACTGCACCTTTATCTGGGGCCAGGCGAGAGCAGCGGCCCGGCCCAGTCGGGCGAGCCGTCGGAGGCGAAAAATAACCTCGGGCTCCACAGATGCCGCTCTGTGCATTGACAGACTCGCAATTGTGTCGCATATAGCGACACATGCACATATTTTAGCACGGCCAGCACAACACGGTCCCTGTCTGTGCGCACATGAGCCGCACGCCGTGTGCGACTGAGTCAGGAAAGCACTTTGGCGCTGCCGCCGAGGCCGAAAAACATGAAAAACGGCAGCTCGGGAATGGCGCCATATTTTGCCGGGAAAGAACGGGGTCGAGAACACGTCGTGCACGACACCTCAAACCCGCAAGAGTTCAAAATGGCCTACTAGCCGGCGATTGCGTTGATGGATAAATAAGAAAACGCTTTGACTGTCATTGTAGATGTGGACAAAAGACCCTTTGAAAACCTGCTCACAATTAAACAAAGACAGGTTTTCGAGTTTTTTGTCACCGTCTAGTTTGATAAATGAGAATTCCAGCAGTAGCTGCCCTTAGTGTATGACGAGCAGTTTGCGCGGACAAAAACTGTTCAGTCCGTGGTCTTCGGAGCAGTCGCCTTTTGGCTGGCGTTGCCGTTTTTGTTCAGATCCAAAATGTCGGAGATCACCACCTTCCAGTAAATGATCAAGATGACGGGAGCGCATTGCGACTCCAATGAAACTCAAACACTTTCTCCTGGCTTCCAGTTTTTAGTCTGAACTGTTAAAATGTAGACATTACATTGAGAGGGCGGACCGGCCCCCAAAATCAGGATCATCATGAAGGCCTGCTATTTGCGGCAACAAAAGGCGCCATAACCCAACAAGGATTCGAATCCTTTAGCCACAACGCGACGGTGGATTCTGGTTTAGGTAAGCCATTTTAAACTAAAAGGGAAAGCCTTTGCGTAGATTCCAGGCGGAAGTTTCAAATCCAACGGAACTCGTTTGCTGCTGTTAGCCGCGATTAGAAAACGAGGATTTTGGCTCGACTACATACAGTCAATTTCCCCCGCAAAATATCACTTGTACTCTGGAACGACTTATGTTTCGTTTTTTTCGCTCATGATGCATTTCTTGGCCTGTGCGACTTATCCTGCAGAGCGACTTTATTGTCACAAAAAAACTAAACAGTCGTTCTGCATGCCGCTATTGCCCGCTGGCAGAGATCCGGCGAAGATCTTTTCTTAGCTCACGATTGTCTTTTGGTCTTGTAAATTAGCGTGTGCGCCTGTCCTCCGCAGTTAACGTGTCAACGCAATTTGTCTTCCTTAAATGTGAAACGTCACACAAGTTTGGCGGCAGTCCCGCTGAACGCCTCGCGGAATGAATTAAGCGGCGAGCAAAAAGCTCTTTGGGGCCCTTGGACAGACAGAATGCTCGCTCAAATTGCACAGCTGCGCTCTCCATTTGGCCATGTGTCCGAGACGGACAAATGGGAGGAAATGGCGGGAGGTGAGTCATTCTCGCGCTTCGTTTATGGGAAACTTTTGACAAAAAGTTTGGCCTATTCTGGCTTGGACTGACATTTTAGGATGAACTTCAAATGCACCGCCGCGCATCACAGGTAAACCGAGGTTGACCTTTGCTCAACTTTTGAATGTTCAGCAGTTGAACGTTTCGGCACTTTTCGCATCACTCGATTTTTTTTCTAACAAGGAGCTGAACGGCAAGACAGGTGTTCGAGCCGTGAACGGACCGATACATGATCTGATTCGGTGAGAACTGGTTTTTGGCCGGCCGTCTTCACCTTGCTGTTCACTTTGTGACATCGCGGTGAGACGAAGTCGACACCGAGCGATTGATCGGCAGAGCAGAATGTTCTCAGAGGCACCTGGCCAGCAGATTCCAGCAGCACAAAGTTTCTATCGACTGCGTACACATCGTCTTTTATCGGAGAGACATGCAGCCCTCATATATGTACATTTGCATATATTTGAATATGCGAATAAAAGCCGATTTACTACATGCGTCGATACATCGGCTACGATTCAAGGGCGCCACGTTTTAAAGTGGAACAATTCCGTTTGGTTGGATTCGATTCACTCACGTCTTTTATATCCAAACCGATTTTCCGATTCAAGTCAATTTTCGCGACACCGCTAGCATTTTGGACGCATCTCGACATTTTACCCAAAAGCCGATTTTTTTTTTTCCCCAACTCGGTGTGAGTAGTCTCGACGTACTGTACGGCTTCCGCCGCACGCTGCGATCCCGCCAGACGGGCCGAGACGAACCCCGTAGCCTCGCTTTCCTCTTTCAACGCTTTCCTATTTCCTCTTGTTTGGCCTGTCAACCGCAAAGTTTGGCTTCGGAAGTGGCTGCCTGACCCCTGTTTCCAATCTGCCGCTACACTTGGACCCGCTTTGCGTACAAGCCCGCTCTTCGGTGGGATCGGTATCAGGAGCGGCCAGCTCTTCCTGTGCGGATGCAATGCGGCAGGAAGCTCGCTAATAGCCTTTGCGCTGCGGGCCGTCGCTCGTCTTGCAACGTCGTCGGGGCGATGAAAGATGTCGAGGTGTCTGTTCCTCCTCCGGCTTCTTGTCTACCACCTAACGACTCCGGTTCCTCGCAGAGGATCGAGGAGACGGAGATCCGGGTCAAGAGGTCCTCGGTAAATACGTTTGCAGACACTTTTGCTGCTCCTGCTATTTATTTTTATTTTTTTAATGAAAGCAGCTGTTTCCAAGAGGTTCCACCCCGAACGTCACAGTCAGCCACTTGGCCTAAAGTGGATTTAAGGATCTCCACACTGAGCGCTCAGTGTCCAGACCTCCAAATTGCATTATGGCACGAAGAGAGAGCCCTTTTTTTTTTTTTTTATTCCACGGGAGTGCATGATCAGCTTTGTGTGCGTGTGTTTGCGCGTGCGTGTGTATGTGAGACGTCTCTGTAGTGTGGCGAGATGGCGGAACGAGGGTGGGGTGTGCGTGGGCGGAGTGGTGGGACGGCGGCGCACAGACAACCCGGTTCCGGATTGTCACTTTATCCTCGGGTGTTTCTTTTTTTTTGTCTAGCCGATCCTATTTTTAAAAAGTCAGACTTTTGCGAGGTCTTTTTATAACGCGTTTCACAGTGACACGCTTGTGTGCAGCCTAACCTGAGGCCATTTGTTGTGCTACATTCGGCAGCAGTTTTTTTTTTTTTTTTTTTTATCCTTCCACCCCCTGCGCAGATTTAATGAAGCAAATTAGGATGACCAAAGGCCTTGTTATTTCCTTCATGCTCCCCTTTCAAATTTCCACTGCCTTTTATGGCCTATTGACTTTAGTTAATAGGCCAGTGATTGTGGCCGTGCAGTCGGTTCTTATTGGCGCTGATAACGTATCAAACTGCAAACACGTGGAGTCGCTGCGCTCCGTCCGCATTGAATGCGCTCGTGTGAAAATGGGTTGCTTTATTTAGTTTGGATTTCTTTTTTTTTTGGCGATACACCAAAATTTGCACCAAAAGTGCTGTCGTCGTGCCAGATGATATTGTAACCTGGACAACTACGTTTAATGACACGGTGGAAATGTTTTCAAATTAGGAGTTGGGGCATATAAATCCGTAAAGAACTAAATATAGTTGAAAATCAAAGCTCAAGTTTGATATCAACCGCAGCGTTTTACCTTTTGCACACCGTACGACGGCGTTCTCTTGGCTGGCTAGCGAACGAACTTTCAGGCGGCGGCGGCTCCCGGCGAGCGGTTGTCACCATGGCCTTCGGAGTCAGAGGCGAGCCGGAGCCTATCGCAGCTGACTTGGAGCAAAAAGCATCTCGTGACCGCTCGATAAACAACAAATCTAGTTCATAGGTCGAGCTGGTGGTTTTTAGTAAGTCAGAAGACAAACCCCTGGCAGCGAAGGTTAAGATCCATATCAAATGTTTTTCGAGGAACCTCGTAGTTCATCTTCTCTGTATTGGTGTGAAGCCCAAAAATAATAAAAATAACTCGAAGCAGTGTTGATGCGATGGTCCATAAATGATCAAAGAGCAGAATCTGTTCGGCTTGCTTCTCACTGTCACCGCTTCGAAAAAGTAGCTCCAGATGACGGCTGTCGGTATTCGTATAGGCGCAAGTGTTCCTGTGTGTTGACTTGCTACCGCCCACTCCGTAACCGTGGCAACGTTCCAACTGTGGACGGCAGCCGTCACGCGCCAAAAAATAATCGGCGCCGGGGGTCGGTTGGGGTTGACGTGTGGCTGAAAGGTAGTCGGCGACGGTGGGGTCGTGCAAATGCACATTTTTTTCCCCCCAAATTCCCCATGGCCCCGCCCCTCAACCCGATTATCGTACGACTTGTCGGAGAACTTCCCCAACCTCCGCCGGGTGTCGTTAGCCCGATTTGTTTGTTCGTCTGCCTCCGAGCAGAATCCTACAAATGCTTCTGAACAAAATTTCATGTTCAGGTGAGCTGTGGCAGAAAACTGGTACCACAAAAAGATATTTTTCAAACGCAAACTTCAGCGCGAGTTTTACAAACGGCGGTTGGGCCGTTCAGTGCGTAACAAGAGGTGAGAGCTGGCAGCGGCTTGAACGACACCGCACTCGCAATGCTAGGAGCATCTGGCGCTTCCTTTCCAAGAAGACATCGTCGCTCTTCTGGACTCAAGCTCACGACTCATCCGACCCCTCACAAACGGTTGTGACGACGGAGCTGCGGAGGATCCCTGAAGAGTCCTTCCAGGAGCGCACGAAGGCGTAACAGAGAATGCTGGTCGAGTGTGTCGAACTCCAAGGCAATGACCTCCAAGGCTTCGGATTTGAAATATTCTCTTTGTCCTGGAACTTTTCTGACACACCAAGTGCACTTGTCAAGCACATTTCGGACCACCTAGTCAACCCGTCGATCCCCTGGCTGGCCTGACGTCTTCTCGCCGGAACTGCGCACTCAGCTCCACGGCGCCATTTAGCGAGCAAACTTTCCTTCGTGACAGTTTTATACATTTTCAGCAGTGACCACAGCGCTCCGACTCAGCATGTTTACCCCAGACGTGACTGGGCCTCCTCAGCTTTAGCGCTCAGTACTTTGGCGGTCGGGATGTGACAGCCGACAGTTAGCCTACAGAACACGGTCAGCTGCTCAAAGCGATTGAGTTCCGGCGGGGTGGGGGTGGCAGAAAAAAAAAAAAAACACTTTTCTTTGCACTTTTTCGGTCTGCGTATGGCATGAGAAGCGCCGCTCGGAGGGGCCGCCGGCATGTTGGCACCTGTCGCACACTTTGAGCGCGTCGCTGCGAAGCCGCCCGCCGCACGTCCGCTTGAGCTCTCGGCAGCCGAGCTCTCGCTTGTGGCTTTCTTCTGATTCAGTCCTGCGTGTTCGAGGAGGCGTCACGCCCCGGCGGGGATTTCCTTTCGTCGAGCGAGCTGACATTTGAGGTGCTGTCGAAAGTGCAAGCGATTCAGTGGCTGCGGCAGAGGAAGCCGCCCCCCCCCCCCCCTTTCCAAGTCAGGCTGCAAACTCCTGCTGCACCGGGCCCTGAACGGACTGCACCTTTTGGAATAATAATGCTTCGCCATTTTGAGAAAGTCGTGCTTCATTTTGCCATCGTGCATCAGATTGTCACTCGAAGGTTCCACTCTCCTACTTTTTGTTATTACGACTGTGGAACGACCAGAAAATGTTACTCCGGGGTCTTGTAGGTGCACAGTCGCTGGGACAGGAAGTGAGGCCGCTTTAGATCGTACACGCTCGGAAAAAGTGCGTTGCTGTACCTTGAGGCCAGATACGCACAAAGACAAGCGTTGTTTGCATCCCAATTTGGACCCTTGCCTACCAAGGACGTCAAACGGCGACTTTCTTACATCTTATTAGATTGTCCTGCAAGACCACAGGTGTCAAAGTCAAGGCCCGGGGGCCAGATCTGGCCCGCCACCCCATTTTATGTGGCCCGCAAAAGCAAATCAAACACGGCAACTTCCATGAGGCTAAGGAAAATACGTACCAACATTTCAAATTCTTATATGTCATAAATAAGAAAGACATTGTAAACATTTTCTTGTTGTCAAACACCCGATTACAGTAACTTCAACAATAGTTCAAGAAACCGTTGTTCTTGACCTCTTTGTATGATTCCAGTCATAATGGCCCTGCAACGGAAATGGGTTTGACCCCCCCCCCCCCCCCCCCCCCCCCCCCCCAAGCCCCCCTCCCCCCCCCCCCCCCCGGCCACAC
>CAAKHF010022209.1:2677-16537 GCA_901007745.1 Hippocampus kuda | reverse complement strand
AGGGGTTTCCCCCCCCCCCCCCCCCGTACAAGACGATCAAGAGGCCATTTGCAAATGGCCAAACTGTGATTACAAACCGAGACAAGGCAACGTCGATTGGCGAGGGAAAGGGCGAACACTGCGGCCTTTCAGTGCAACTGGCACAGTGCGCACTTGAGTGATTCTTGCCCACGTTGCCACACACTGCCCCTCTTTCTCCCGCCTCAAAAAATGGTGCACGATCACGCCAAGATTCGCCGCCTCTCGTTCGAGTTGGGTCCGTCCAGTCCCACGACAAAGTCGTCGCCGCCGAGGCCTTCGTGGGGGTGGCCGGGGGGGGATGATGGATGAGGGCAAAAGCTAAATTGGCGGCGCTGGCGCGACTCAGGCAGCCTCGCATTCCTTTGCCCCCCCCCCCGCCCCCCCGCCCGCTTCACGACCACGGCGCTTCCTGCGAGGCAGGAAGTTGACCCCGCTTCCTGTCCCGCTGCTCTTTCATGTGGTCACTTCCTCGTGTTTTGCCAGCTCTGTCGCTCCGGCGTGTTTATTCAGAGCGCGGCGCTCTTGGCGGCCGACTCGCACAAGCCCCGCCGCACATTTTTTTGCTATCTCAAAGTACAGAGAATGTTTTTTTTTTTTGCTTGTTTGTTTGTTTTTATCAGCCGGTCAGTCCCGAGTGACTGTCAGATGACAGTGTCGCTGAAATGTTCTTGTTGCCGGCGCTCTTTGCACAATCGGCTTTCTGCTTTGCGGCGCGCTGCGGAACCTTGGGTTTTGTAACCACGCTGAGGAATGTTGATTGTGATGACTGGCTGGCTGGGAATCCTGTCTCCACGGTTTCCTAAGAGATAGTAACACGTTGGCTGTGATTACGATTGAACTTTGCACACGCTGATTAGCTGGAATGTTGAGATTCCTCGTGCGCTGCAAGGTGAGTCGGAAACAGGCGGGGGGTTGGGGGGGGGGGGAGTCACAAGACCCTCGCCTGTGTCACACTTGGATGTCGCCAAAACGAAAACATACACACACGACTTGAAATCCCCAAACCGTAAATGAACCCAACGTTTGCGTATGACTTCAAACTCATCTTCACCCGACTTGCTCCCGCGATGTTCGTCTCAGATGTGTCACTTCATGCGGTGGGGCCTCGAGCTACGAGTTGAATTCGTTCCTTGGCGATGCTCGCAACCTCGAGGGCCTGCTCTACTGTTCTTCCTTCTGGCACCCTCGAGCGCAAGAAACTGCGAGGAGGCGAGGTTTTCAGCCAACAGGTGGCAAATAAAATAACGTGAAAAAGGGAATTTGTAAATTGTGAACCAACAACATGCGATGGATGACGACACTGGCCCAACGAGCCGTCTTGCTTTCTTCCCAGCTCATGTTATGGAAGCCATTTTGTTCCACACGGGCCGGTTGGTGGAAAATGGTGACTTTTCCGTTTGACGGGAGAGTGTTCCGTTTTTGTTGGGTTTTGCTGAGCACACTTTGTACACAAGGTGAAAGAAATAATGATCCAAAAGAGGATTCGGTGAAACAAAGAACTTCCAGATCCAATCTGGGCATCAAAGCAGGGTAAATGAAGAGATCGAATGAAACGGTGACGTGACAAAACGCACGTTGTCAAGTTACGGCCACAAATGAATGCAAGATGGCGCCGAGACTTTTCGGATCGGTTTGATGCATCGCCTCGTCCCCGCCAACTTGCTGTCAGGACTCTCAAATGTCCTAATTTGGGACTTTTGTTGTGAAAATCCCCCCCCGCACCCCCCCCTCACTTTGACAATAAGTGAGCTGTGATTTCATTTGTGACGGGCGATGGATGTGGCGATGAGATGAAGGCAGAGTAGAAGGCACATTGGGAACCAGATGTGACGCACAGGAGCAGGAACACATTGGAGGATGTGTGTGAGTGCGTGCGTGAGTGTGGCCGAGGCTTATGAAACACAACTGTTCCCCTCCTTGCCTCGTTGGGTCCTTAAACAACCGTTTTGGCTCATCTGAATCCACCAAATCCCAGCAGGCGAGCTCGCTGCGGCTCTCTCTCGCTCGCTCTCTCTTGCTCTCTCGCTTTCTCGCTCTGTGGTTTTCTCAGCAGACCTTTGGCCAATATTCCCGTTCATTTGTTTGTGGTGTTTTAGTGACGCCCCACTTAATCCTGGCACAAAAATACTTGTCACCCGGCAACGACAGTGTGCCGAATTAAGTTAGGAACAGAAGAAGAAGAAAAAAAAAACAGGATTGTGTTTCCTCCGGCGTAGAGGAGACACAAGCGGAATGTGCGTTATCAGTGTTTTGTGCATGTTAAGAGATAAGACAGTCAACGTATCGACCGGGTGGGCAAAGTATGGCCCGCGGGCTACATTCGGCCCACTCTGCTCTTCCATCCGGCCCAACGGGCGTTTACCTTACGGTTAGGAGGTAAGCAGCGGCATTCTGGCCCAACTGGAGACACTTAATGGAGGAGTGGCTGACTCCAAAGTCAAGTGATTTGCAGTCATCCACAAAGGCATGAATTCATGTTTCAAAGTGATGTTGAGAAAGGAGAGGCTTGACTTTAGCCAGCTGCCTAAGATGAAAGAAGCTCGATTTGAACAACGGCACCAATTTGCCGGTCCAATTTCAAATCACTGTCCAGTTTAAGGCCCAAGTTGGAGACTGCTGGCTTAAGATCGGGAGCCGGGGGCCCCAAGTCCGCAGGATGCGATGTACAAGGGCCACTGGGATCATTTCAGTCATTTCAGTTATTTGCCCGCTCCAGCCGTAGACGCCAAGTGACATTCAAATGGCACTTTCTTCTCCCCCTGGCCCGGCCGAGTCATCTGTCCGTCGGTCGCGCTTGTTTTGAAAGAAGCAGCAGCTCGACAACGGATTTGCACTTGAACGCCAAGCCAAATGTGTTGTGTGTTTGTTTGAAAGGTCAAAGCTCTCACTCTGATGTGTCCCTCACCCCCACCCCCACCCCCACCCCCACCCGCCCTCCATCTCCAGAACTCCATCAGGCACAACCTGTCGCTGCACAGCCGCTTCGTCCGCGTCCAGAACGAGGGCACGGGCAAGAGCTCGTGGTGGATGCTGAACCCCGAAGGCGGAAAGAGCGGCAAGTCGCCTCGGCGACGGGCCGCCTCCATGGACAACAACAGCAAATTCACCAAGAGCCGAGGACGGGCCGCCAAGAAGAAGGTAAATGGTGGGCGGGGGGAACACGTACAGGAGGTTAGCGGTAACCACATTGCTGGTTTCCAGAGAAGTTTGCGCGGCGGCGTCATATGTCAAAAGCTCATTTCCAGCATGCCGTTATTGGAGTGACAAAAAGGCTTTCTCACCGAGCTTAACGCAAATAGACACCTTTTATTTTTTATATGGAATGGGGTTTTTTTGTTTTGTTTTTTTATGGTACACTTGCTTATCTGTTTTTATCTTTTTTTTTCCTTTTGAGGGGAAAAAAATTCTCCGGGAGAAACTGAGGCATATCACAATCTCGGGGGAAAAAAAATGGTGTTTGCCTGTGCAGGCTTCACTGTAGATAAAACATCTTTTGAATGGGATATTTGACTTTTAAATTGATGTTATCTGGAGATACCTTGAAAAAATGGATTGCCACACGATTTCTTTTTTTAAATGAGAATGTGGAGAACACCAGCTTTCAATTGCGCATTCAGTCATGGAAAAAAAAAAAAGACGACAGACAGAAGAGGAAATGTGATGGCAAAAAGCTGTTTCGGCAGTGCCACAACAAAGGCTACAAAAAAAGTGACTTTGGTTACGATCAGGAAAACTCTGAAAAACTCTTTTGAGCTTTTTTTTGTTGTCGTCATGATATTTGTCGGGGAACAAAATGAAGCTTGAGCTGCACCGAGCATTTAAAATGAACAGGAAACTGAAAAAAAAAAAAAAGGTGGTCTTGTAATTTTTTCGCCACGCCCCGATTGGTCTGCAATTGTTTCCACTTTCATGAAGCCAAAGCACAAAACGTAGATCGAAAGGTTCATTATGTATCTTCTGCCACCTAGTGGAGGAGTATTGCATTTTTTTTTTTTTGCTTGTCACTGTACAACGTTGGCAAAAATCGTACTTTAGAAAAATCAATTCACTGCAAATTTATTTTCCACAAGATCGCGATTGTGATTTAATATGCGATGATTTTTAAATTTGTTTTACCATGTACGGTTCATCAAACAAAAGCAATCAATTCAGATGTTTTTCAATTTTTTTTTTGCTGCCTCTGCGATTTGAAACTTGCCTCGTTCCGCGCCGCGAAGACTAACTAGTGTCCCTGCCTGCCCACAGCTGTCCCTTCAGAGCGGCCCAGACGGCGGCGCCGACAGCCCGGGCTCCTACAACAAGTGGCCCGGCAGCCCCAACTCGCACAGCAACGACGACTTTGACGCCTGGAGCAGCTTCAGGCCTCGCACCAGCTCCAACGCCAGCACGGTCAGCGGCCGCCTCTCGCCCTTCATGCCCGAGGACGACCTGGGTGAGGCGGAGGCTCACCTGGGCTACCCCGGCGCGCCGGGGACCAAGATGACCGCCACGCTGCCCAGCCTCAGCGAAATGACGGGCTCTTTGGGACACGGCTCCGAGAACGTCATGGAGAACCTCCTGGACAATCTGAACTTGCTCTCGCCGAACAACTCTCAGGTTGGTGGAGGGGCGGCCACCCCGGGGTCCTCCCAGTCCTCCCCGTCTCCGATGATGCAGCCCAGCCCCGGGTACCCTCCTTACAGCTCCCCCAGCATGGTGTCGCAGCCTCAGCAGGAGTACCGCAAGTGCGCGTACGGTCAGGCGGCGATGAGCGCTTTGTCGCCCATGCCCATGCAAACCTTGCCGGAGAGCAAGCCCGCCTTCGGGCCCGGCATGGGTCCGTACGGCCACGGGTCGGTACAACTGCCGGGGCTCCTCAAAGAGCTGCTGACGTCGGACGCGGACCAGCACGGCGACCTCTTGCCCTCGGTGGACACGGTGGTGTCGCAGTCGGGCGGGGGCCGCATGCTGCCGCCGTACGGCGGCGGGCAGCACGTGGCCAAACTCATGGCGGCGGGGAACGGTCACCCTCACGGCCTGTCCCACGCTCATCCGCACGCCTCGCCGGCCATGAACGGCCGTCTGCTCATGTCCCTCAACCACGGCGGGAGCTCGGCGCGTCCGCCTTCGGCCAAGAACCAGATGCAGATGGCGTACGGGCTCTCGGGCCACCTGGGCGGGGGCGGCGGCGGCGGCGTGCCCGGCGGATTCTGCCCGCTCAACACCAACGGATACGGACGGCTGGGCCTGGCGCCGCCCCCCCACCTGGAGAAGCTGCCGAGCGACCTGGACGACATGTCCATCGAGAAGTTTGAGATCGACATGGAGACCGTCCTCCACGAGACTCTGATGGACGGCGACTCGCTGGACTTCAACTTTGAGCCGATGGTGACCCAGCAAGGCTTCCCCCATGGGGTGAAGACCACCACGCACAGCTGGGTGTCTGGCTAGGCGCTGGGCTAGCGCAAATGTAAAAAAACAAAAAACAGTCCAATCAACCTGAATGATTTTTGCTGTTTGGTCAAAAGTTTCTTCTTCAACATTCCTGTTTGAAAAATACTTTACTCGATCACTTGAAAGATAAAAGTGCCAGCCAGGTTTTGATCGACTGGAATTGTTCATCTTTCCAAACTAAGTGCCAAATTTGCCTTAACGAAGGAGCGTTGACGCCACACCCTCGGTTGGGGTGGGGGGTGGGGGGGGGTCTGATGAATTATCCAGGAAGGTTGAATCAAAGGCAACTGGACTCGATGGTTATCCAAAAGGCTTCTTCAGTTGTACGTGTCCGGTAGACATCTCCGACCTCCCCATCGTGAACCAGATCCGTCCTTCGTTCCAGAACAGGTCTTGCGGAGGCACAACTGACTGCCAACCAGATTCGTTTCCAAGGTGGTCTCGACTAATTTGGTCCACCTAAGACTTCAGTTCTACGTGTCAGCTCGACAGATTTGATTCTCTGGTGGTGCCTGGACGTTGTTACGTCCTTGGCTCCAAAACGTGCCTGCCGGCGTTCCACCTGGCTGCGAACCGAAATGGTTTTGCAAGGGTGGACTTGAATAGTTTCGTTTTCGTTTCCTTCGACTTGAGTTCTAAGTCTCTGTTTGTCCACCTGACTGCCAACATTTTCAAGGTTGTGTTTACGAGTTCGTTCTCCTAACCGGTATCCGCGTTCCACTACTCTAGCGTCCGCGGTCCACTACTCTAGCCTTGTGGTGGTCCGAAAGGGCTTGATGTCTCTCTCAAAGTGACCGACCTCTCGAGCCAGACTTCTAAAAACCTCCAAAGAAAGCCCCCTTATTCTTGACACCCCAAACAAGGTGTCGGGTCGTCCTCCGAATCTTCAACCGGTTTTGTCCCCAGTTGCCTTCCATCCCACCTTCCTCGGACCATGAATTTTTTTTTTTACCGTGAATGCCTGACAGCCAACACACCCAACGATCATCAGCATAAAGAAACTGCCTTTCCGCAATATTGCGGTCAACCGGCAAAGGTTGCTGGGGATCCCTCTCTTTGCGTCTCGAGAAGACGCATTGTACAATCAGGTCTTACGTGTGTGTTTTTGTACTGTCTAAAGAGACCATGTCGCGTTTACACAACAGAAGCAAAAATCCCAATTTGGTTCCAAGAGAAAACTGGATGCTTTTTTGAAAACAAAACAAAACAAAAAAAAAAAATGTTTGTACGTACTTGTTGAGCCGCTGCGTGCCCTTTTGAGCATCTCTCGATCAGACCTTCTGCCTGTAAATAGCTTAAGATTGTATTGACATGACATTGTATTTGTTTTACTAGATTGTCGTATATATATATCGATATATATATGTCTTAGACATAAATTATTGTGTTTAATATAAGATTTATTCTCGTGCAAGACCTGCACTGGCAACCTTCATACCGCAGGGGGGGCTACTGGAGTCGTTCTGTCCTGCGGGCTGGAAGGTTTTTGTTCAGATATATCAAAATATCGATAAATAAATAGAGAGAGAGAGAGAGAGAGAGAGAGAGAGAGAGAGAGAGACAGAGAGAGATGGAAATCGCTCAAGACAGTCAGATCTTCTCTTCAAGGAACCGCGCCGCCGTGAACTTTTACGGAGGCTCGCCTTACTCGTTCCTTCAAGAAATCCAAGTGACGGTCAATTGCGAGCGGTTCTCGGAGTGCTTTTGTGCCGCCGTGAAACAAGCCAGAGGTCAAGGCGCTCTCTTCTCAGCGCTCTTTTCAGATTCCGCAACCCCCCCCCCCCAAATCTGTCGCTCTCAAACCCTCCTGTGGCTTCGCCGTCCTTTTGAAAATCATTTCAAATCGGTTTTCGACGTGTGGCGTAACACGGGAGTCGCAGACGGACGGTTGTCCGCCCGGGTGAACGTCGTTCGCCGAGACTCCCGTTACAGCGAGTCGTTCGGTGCGGTTCAATTCATCAACATTTCAAGGTCGCCTTTCCACCGTAGAAGTTGAGAATCCGTTCTCCGCGTCCACATTCCACTTCTTGGTACTTTTGCGAAACGCATTGGAACAACATAAAATTGGAGTCCGTGATTGTAATTCCGTGTGGAAACTGGCCTCTGCATCGTACCGGAAAATCTTTTTTGGAACCCGAATGGACGGTAACACGCCTTATTGTATCGTTTTGACATACTTCCTTGATACCAATTCCTCTTTGGCCAGAGTCATGTGGGACACAGAAAAAAAACCAAACTGAATTCGTGGACTGTACACACCATTTTGTTTGCTTCCCAACTCTGCTGGAAACGTTTTGCGAGACTGAACCAAAACCAAACCGTTTGGTGGAAAAAACTGGCTTGATTTTGCTGCACATAAATACCGCACATGGAGGAGGGCGGAGAGGTGGGGGGGGGGGTGTTTGCACCACTACGTGTTGAGTCCATCCAAGTTTATCTTACAAACGCGTGTCCATTTTTGCCTCGTCGTGGAGGATTTTCTGCCCAGTCTCAAAATGGAGGCGGCCTTGAGGCGAGCTTCTGGCGTCTTTGTTTTGGCTGTTTGGTTTTGTGGCAGATGAAATACGAACATTTCAAAATGTGTTTTGTTTTGGGTGTTTATTATTTTTGTTGTTGTTGTTGTTGTTGTTTTTTCATTATCTTGTGTTTTTGATATAAAGACGCCCTTAACGATGAAGCTGCTCTTTGGCTTTGGTGCCACATTTTGTCGCCTTTCAAACATGGCCAAACTTGCCTTTAATTGACATGTTAAAAAAAAATGATGATGATTAAAATATATATATATATTCTGTATATATTTGTGCCGGTCACTCAAATGAATTGTTAATGAATCAACAGGGTTCACACTAGAAGTAAAAAAACAAAGAAAAACAATGTAAATGATATTTTGACATTGACGATGATTCAATCTATGCATTGTATTCTTTAATTTTATGTCGCTATGGTTATATTTCTTTCTTTTTTTTGGGACTTCATATGACAGAGACATTTTATTGTAATATACATCGAGCGCTGTGTTGTTGTTTATGTTGTTCCTGTTGACATAGTTCTATGGGGGGGGGGGAGTTTATTTAGAGAGTAGATGATGCAGTGATTTCTATGCTAAGCTTTTGTAAACTGACAATGTCGTTCTTTCTTGTATTTAGCGCGCGTTTTCACAACCCACAAAGCGAATGACGATAGCGTATTTACGTTTCTATATTCAGACTTCACAATGCAGATGAACGGACGAGTCGGGATCTTTTTTTTTTTTTTTGTCTTGTGTTATTTTATGCATTGCAAAGAAACAGCTGCACTTTGAAATCAATTTTTTTTTTTTTGGTTTCGTATATAAAGTGCAAAACGGCAAGAAAAGAGTCCCCAGATATTTTCCAATACAACATCTGTTACATTTAACTTATATGCCACAGACGTACACGGGCTGTGTCCTTTGCAATCAATACGACTACAGTATGTTACTTTGTTCAATATAAATGTATTCAATCATGAATAAATGTACTTCTGTGTTGAAGCTCTGCGTTTGGTTTGCATCCTTTAAAAATGCACGATGAAGGAATGACTACGTCTGAAATGATGATGGGGAAAAAAAAGATTCACATGAAATTTTAAAAAATGATCGATAAAAGGACTTACAAAGTATGTTAAAAATACCAACTGACCTTCCGCCCCTAAAAAAAAAAAAAAAACCCTCCTTGGAAAAAACCTATTTGGAATGGATTTTTTTTTTCCCCATGACAATTGCCGCATTTCAAAAGTTCCACATTTTTCAAAAGGTAGAAAAGTGTACAGTGTTAAACTTTGATGGCCAGCTAATTAACGAGTCTGCTGACATTTCCAGGTCAAAAGGGCCCGGCCTTGAGTGATGGCGTCACAGGACCCGTGTGGAACTTTTCTGACTAAATAAAAGTTACAATTCCCACTCGCGGCGTCTCATTTCTCCCTGCTGCTCTTCCCAACAGCCACATTCCGCAGCGTGCACCCCCTCCCCCCACTCCTCCGCCCCCAAACCATGAACCCGCTCACCCTGAATCGCAAACTGCAAAGCTCGCCTGGCCCCCGCTGGCTTTGACTTTGACTCCTGAGTAAAACACAACCTTTCAGCCGGTGAGGACAGGAGGTACTCAAGAGATTCAAGGGCCGCAGTGTTGTCGAAAGTGCCGCAAACGCCTCCACTTGCTTGCAATCATCCCGCAGCTCAATTCGATAATCATGAGGGGTGCTTGAAGGTGTTCCCTTGACTGAACCGTGATGCGAAGGGTGCGCGAGAATCATTACTTCAAGCATTTCAATGTTTTTTTGGGTTTTTTTTTTCCGAGGATTTCAACACAAGACTTAAAAGCGCACAATTGAATCACTCTTGAAACGGGGGTTGTGTGTGTGTGTTTGTGGGGGTGACTTCCAAAGTCGAGATAGGGGCGATTCTTTGAAATGTTGTCAATTTGTCTCGGGCCAAAAGTCAAGTCAGGCGCCGTGATCTGCACGGAGGACGTAGATGCTCTCGCTTCAGTTTTGTCTCGATTCACATTTCACTGAGAGCCGGCCGGGCGTGAGGAAATCGCACTTTGCTGTCTTTGTAGCAGAATCCACAACAGCCACGGACGGCGACAGGCCAACAAACTGGCGGGTGAACGGCAAGAAGGTTGGAGGATTGGCGAGCAAGTGGCGCTTGCTTGCACGAATCTGACGATGAGCGAGTCATCACAAAGCCTTAAATGGGCGGTTCGTATCTGACTGGCGGAGGTGGGCGTGGCCACAGCGATAGCGGCGGACAGGCTGTGACATTGCGAGTAGTTGAGAGGTGTGCGTCAAATGGAGGAGTGAGACTCTCCAATTTAAGTCAACTAAAAAAAATGGCGTCAACTTTCTGGAAAAAAATCCGGCAGCTGGGTTGCTAAAATTGATATTTTAACATTGAAGTTTTGATATTTTGATACTGAATTGCTTTTTCAACTCAAGTTTTACAATGGTACACAGGACTAAAATTATCTGGTCATTGTGCAGAGAAATGAAATTTTATGAACCCTATTTGTCAATGTTAATGATAAAAAGCCATTTACACAAGATGATTAAATGTTCCAAGTGTAAGGACGGGCTGGCACGACAACACGTTTGCATTGTTGTTTCCCCACAAGACAAAAGTCATGTGAATTGAAGTCAATTATAAGTCATTTTGAAGCCATAAAATAAGAACACTAAAATACAAAACAGACAACTGAAATAGGATCAAGTGAAAGCGAACTGTGCCTCGAGTTCAGCAACTCTGCGAGTTTGTGAGCGCCCATCAGAGATTGTATGAAATTCATTTTACGGTGACTTCCCACATAACCAAAAGGTTCCAAATGCAAATTTTCAATGTAAAATATCAAATGCACTTGTTGCTCTCAAGCCACTCGTTTGAAAATCAAAAACGGGTACTAGAGAGCTCGTTGTGTTGGCTTTGCTGCACAGTCACCAAAGTATTAAAAAAAAAAAGAAATCGTGGGGGGAGTGAGCGGGCAACAGGCGGGCGGTACTGTGAGAGGCTCGTCACAGGGGAGGAATGTGGGTGTGGAAGCATGCCAGAGCCATATGCGATCCTTATGTTCCCTCCCCGCCCCGAGTGCGAGCGAGGCCGAGTCAGGACACAGCGTGAGAGCGTGCCGTGTCATTGAGTTTGCGTGCGTGCGTGTGAGTTTGGACGTTCGCGTGCCTCGTTGGACAACATAAAAGCTGTTTGCCTTTTTATTCCCTTGAGTCAATATTTGTAACGCAAGGTTTTATTCAGTCATTCAAAGAGCCAAACATCTTGCAATGTGCATGCCAGGCCAGTAGTTGGCGACGAAAGACATGCTTGGAGAGCAGCGCAATAACAAGAGTGAACGGAGGTGTGCGAATCAACAGCCAAAGTTGAGGTATTCACAGTATATCTCCACTCAATGCTGCCTTAACTTCAATTTGATGCGTGACCATGCTCGTTTTGATGCGTGACCATACTCGTAACACAAAAGAATCATATCTCAATTCATCTTTCCCCCCTTACATTGAAATGAATGGACATGGCCGAGTCAAATTTAAAAATACTGATAAAAAAACAAAACAAAACAGCAAATAGGTGAACCCACGGGTGCCAAACTCAGTCCAATGTACTCCACTCCAGGACCAATAAAACGGCAAAAAAAATTGTAACATATTTTTTCTGACAAAAAGAACACTCTGCAGTATTGTACTTTATAACATGCATCCAAATAGCAGAATGTAATAGATGCGGCTCAAACGGTTGGGTCACGACAGCAATGTTGTTCAAACATGGAGCGGGCTACGTTCTAACAACAGGGAGCAGGTCCGTTTGATATTTGTGCGGAAATATTTCGAGGATCCTTATTGTTTTATATGAATTATATACATTTGGAGTTACTAGTGCACTTGTCGGTACAAAATGCTGAGACAATAACTGGTAACAATGTCATCAACATTAGACTGATATGATGCTGAACATCATGAACGCTAACATGACGCGCGCGTGCTGTGCAAGTGTGCATGTGTGTGCGTGTTCATGTGCTGTCTCTCCAGGGTGGTGCAACTCTGACACAAATAAGTCTCAGAGAGACTTGGCACCCCAAAGACATGGTTCATGTCAGCACTGTTTACCAGCCTCACTTGCAATGTTGATATTGTTAATTCCTATTGGTTTAGATACTGGTCTGATTTGAAAATGACCTTATTATTATGAATGATATGTATTAGTAACTACTGGCAATGTTTACACAGCCACACACAGACACACACACACACACAAAAAAAAAATCTCGTTCACCATGGAAACGATGGGACAAAAGGTTGTGGGACGACGGTGGAACCCTGAGGCATACCAAGAGGCAGTTTATTTCCTTACCTTCCCATTTACTATGTCTTATGTTTTGACATACGTTTATTACGATACAGTGCCCATTTTTTTTCTCCTACTGAAGCTACAACGATACTACGTTTCCCAGACTCTCTCTTCTTTTTGTTGTTGTTGTAAACACAAGTTTCCGTATTTCTCTTCAAGCACGGAACGGGACTACTTTTGCCATCTCTACTCCAAGAGCGACGTGCCGTACCGAGGAGGGAGCGAGAGAGCGAGCTCAAGAGAAACAGATGGGACTTCCACCACTGTTGTGTAAGTTGGGAGGAGACGGACGGGCCAGCCGGGCAGGCGTTTGATTTGTGTCCTGACGTGACCTCCAATAAAGGCACATTAACGTCACAATCTGGCTGTTATTTAGCCAGACAGCACATCGATGGTGCGAATGAAGCGGGCTGTGGTTAAGTCTTCAAGTGGGGTCAGTGTTGTGTGTGTGTGTGGCCCCTCAGAGGCCAAGGAGACGTTACAGGGGGACTCCAAATGCATGAAGGCCAGAACTCAAGATAAGGAAGGAGAAACCCGGGATAGCGCTGAGCCTATCGACAAAGAATGCTCAGGATCTTGATGAAAATGCAGTATTGTTGGTGTTCATACCAACAAATGATGACTCACAAAATAAATCAATGCAAGTAAAAAGTATTTCTCATCTAAAAAAAAAAACAACAACACAATCATACATGTCATATTGGATGAATTCAA
The DNA here is from genome assembly GCA_901007745.1 of Hippocampus kuda. Taxonomy (NCBI): domain Eukaryota; kingdom Metazoa; phylum Chordata; class Actinopteri; order Syngnathiformes; family Syngnathidae; genus Hippocampus; species Hippocampus kuda. Next base: position 3,501 of record CAAKHF010022209.1, on the reverse strand, counting down.
ATTTCCATCAAATCAATAGAAATAAAAAGCAACCATACGATTCATCTGACAAACTTAAAATCCAAGACATCTGAGCGCGTATCTCATCATCTCAATTCAAAGTGGAGCCGAAACACCGTCAATGCCTGCCCCATCTGCAGTTAAGTAAAACAAATGGCCCTTGCCACAATTTGCAAAGATCCTGCGACTGACATTGAAAAGGAGACAAATTGACACCACGTGGAGCCGTTTTCCTCCTCGTCGTGGTCCGTGTTCAACCGCCGGAGCGGAAAAGCCACGCCGAGCGGATGCCTGAGCCCTGACGCTCCGAGCCGTGAACTTGACAACCTGCTCTCGTCCCATGACTGTGCCGCACGCACACACAAACAACACAAGGCCTTTGAACAGCAGCAGCAGCAAAAAAAAAAAAAAAAAAAAGAATCTTTAAATTCAAACACACAAGCCACAGGCCCGCCTTTGTGTTGCTCGAAGCTGTTACGACACGCAACGGCCTTCTATTTATGGCAGCTGGCTTGCGTGATTTACACCCAAAATGCCCCGGCGAGGCTTTGCGGTGAGCTGCGACTGGCACGCGACTCCTGCTACGCTCCTCAGCGCGTACGTGGGGAGCGGCCAGAAGCAAGGAGCGGCACATCGGAGGACAAACCAGGTGAAAGGCCCACAGGATGTAAACACAGCCGTGAGGAAGGCAACAAAGAGTGAGCGCAACGCGGCGAGGAGGAGGAGGAGGAATGCAAACACGGCGTCAACGTGAGGTGAAGGCCACGTTTGGAGACTCGCGCAAGACTCTTTCAAAGTGGGGGGGGTGGGGGGGGGTGTGATGG